>JACXGK010009230.1:6849-20474 GCA_016801125.1 Novumbra hubbsi
CCTAACCCTAACCTGAAGACCAACCCTAACCCTAACCTGAAGACCAACCCTAACCCTAACCTGAAGACCAACCCTAACCCTAACCTGAAGACCATCTGAAAACCTAAAGCGAACCCCAAATGTAACATTAATTTAATTGATAGTTTTTAAGATTATTATTATCCAAGAATCTGCCAAGTGGGAACCAGCTAAAGAACCTTTGCAACATGTATTTTTAAACCAGGATCACACCAGACACACACACAGAGCTAGAACTAGGAATCAACATGAAGGTAAACAGAATGAGGTTGGCGGGTCGTTGGAGCTCAACGACACATTAGTGCACAATAAACGCCAGACGGAGCAACCTGACTCAGAAACAATTCAATCTAAGAGCCACAGCAAGACACTCCCTCAACTGCCCCGCCTCTGCGGTCCCTCTGTGAGTGAAAGTGTCCTAATGCAAGCCCCCCCACCACCACCCCAGAAGCCTGCGTTGAAATGGGTGCGTCCGGGTGTGTCACCTCCCACAGGGGCCAGTGGAAGGCTGAGGAAAATCTCTGTGCCGACTGAGGGAAATCTCTGTGCCGATTGAGAGTAATCTCTGTGCTGACTGAGGGCAATCTCAATGCCGATTGAGGGTAATCTCTGTGCCGACTGAGGGTAATCTCTGTGCTGATTGAGGGCAATCTCTATGCCGATTGAGGGTAATCTCTGTGCCGACTGAGGGTAATCTCTGTGCCGACTGAGGGTAATCTCTGTGCCGACTGAGGGTAATGACCACATCTGGAACCTGTCTGAGAGATGTTACAGAACGAGTTTGCATCTCTCCATCTCGGCTAAATCCACATCTTTAGATAAGGTATTTGTGACCTAATATGACTTAATGAAAAACGTGTCAATCCAGACAACAGAAAAAAAATTCCACTCTGTAATTCCACTGAATCACTTTGCCATGTTCCAGGACCCTCCTGTAAAAGAGCATTTTAATCTCTGCAAATCTTTTTTCTGGTTAAAGAAAGGTTAAATAGCAAGCAGGCTGGAATTGATACGCAACATCTCTACTACCGTGAGACACAGCAGGTGAACGAGGCCTGACCGGTCTGTCCCACTAACCGGAGGAGACAGCCGGCGCAGCGAGAGCCTCCACAACATCGATCGACCCACGTGTCTCCGCCTGACAGGTCGGGCAGGAAGCTGTCATCAATAAAGGCAACGTAGAGCAAGGCCGGGCTTCTGAACCCAGGACAAACAGATCTATGGGATCTGGACATGGAGCAGAGAGTGATGCCCAACGGACCCACACACACACTCACAGTAAATCACCATGGTCCAGTTTGTAGGTCAGAGCACAGCTGGTTATTAGGCCACTGCTGGACCCCACTGCTGGTCTCCACTGCTGGTCTCCACTGCTGGTCTCCACTGCTGGTCTCCACTGCTGGTCTCCACTGCTGGACCCCACTGCTGGACCCCACTGCTGGACCCCACTGCTGGATCCCATGGCTGGTCTCCACTGCTGGTCTCCACTGCTGGTCTCCACTGCTGGTCTCCACTGCTGGACCC
This sequence comes from Novumbra hubbsi, assembly GCA_016801125.1. Lineage (NCBI taxonomy): Eukaryota > Metazoa > Chordata > Actinopteri > Esociformes > Umbridae > Novumbra > Novumbra hubbsi. The sequence continues at coordinate 8,392 of JACXGK010009230.1, forward strand.
CACTGCTGGTCTCCACTGCTGGACCCCACTGCTGGACCCCACTGCTGGATCCCATGGCGGGTCTCCACTGCTGGTCTCCACTGCTGGATCCCATGGCTGGTCTCCACTGCTGGTCTCCACTGCTGGACCCCACTGCTGGTCTCCATTGCTGGTCTCCACTGCTGGACCCCACTGCTGGTCTCCACTGCTGGTCTCCACTGCTGGTCTCCACTGCTGGTCTCCACTGCGGGTACCCAGGTCTACTTTTCCCTGAACGACCCATAAAAACATTACTGTTCCCACAATGACCATCATGCAATACGGAGACACGGCCTCACAAAGGCTAGATGACCTATTCCATTTCACTGCCCAACCAAATTAGCTTCTGCTATTACTGGCTTTATGAGGCCACAGATGGTTGGACGAGCACAGCGAGTGTATCTGGTTCAATCACTCATGAGCTCCTGACCAATAAACACGGAGAGATTGATAGATGATGGAGAATGGCTTAGACGGGATAGATAAACACCTAGACAGACGGTGGCTAGACGGACAGACACCCAGACGGTCTGACAGATTGTTGGCCGGTTTTCATAGAGGGACTAGAAGCAGATGAAAACACAACGCTAATGATGCCAGGTCACATGTAGACCATGAAACTAGGAGCTGATTTGCGGAGATTGAATTGGGGAAATGTAAAGGGTTTTCCTGAAAAAAACTAGCCAATGGGAACGTCTCTCTTCTTCAACATCTCCACCCTCTATAATGAACAAGAACAGTTCATTACATTACCAGTTAGCATGTGTGTGTGTCGGTGTGTTTATAATAGGTAATCATAATTCTATGTCCTCCATACCTTTTGTTTGTCATCTTTTCTTGAGTCGTAAGATGAGATATTAAAATCTCTCCTTTACTAACCCAGAGGAGGGTGGTTGGGTCTTCCTCCCAAATGGAACCCTATTTCCTGTTTCGCGCATTCCTTTCTTTGGGCCCTAGTCAACTACATTGCGGCGTAATACAAAAGAGGGTGCTATTAGGGACTCAGGGTTTTTATTTTCTCCCCATAGAACCAAGGACATCCTCTCCTCCCTTGCAGTCACTCTGGCTTTTTCCATTTCTTACTAGCTTTATAGGGATTAATGTGTCTCAGAAGCAAGATAATACCCCACCCAGAGGATTGCACTCTAATTGTATTTACATTACGAACGTGTTAAGGAAAATAGGTGAAAGATGTTTGTGGCTGAAGCAAATAAAATGAAATAGTGCCTAAAAAACTTCTGAACATTTGAAAATGCTTGTATTTTATTCAGGACTAATGGTCCATTTGCAAGTAATTAAACATTGAATTGATTTAATTGATTGAAGACCTGGTGGAAGTGATGGTGTCTTTGCATTAAGTTGATCAATGTGACTTTGGTCATTTGTTGTTCTGATGAAATTAAACTAAATACTGCATATAACAAACCAAACAAGACATCTAGCTAACAGTTAAGCCCTGTTGACCTTAAGGAACAGATAATATATTGACAGGGCAAGGCGCTTCACTCTCTCGCTTCAATTCTTTATACAGAAATGTATATATTATTTAAATGGGATTGGAATTAAACCAAGATCAAGATCAATTCATGGGTTTGTATTTTCATATACATAAAATGATTACGCCAAACAACTTATAATCAGATTATTATCAAATTCATTTTAGAATGGTTACTATTAGCTGACTGCTCTCTCACCCAGAAAGATACTTTTAGAATGTGACAAAACATATTTGTCTCTCCCAACCAATCCGCTGGACGAAACTTTGTGAATAAAATTAATTAACTACATGAACAACTAATGACAAATTTGGCCAGCCATCTATAGTAATCCGTTTCTAATTTACTGCGTTAAATGTACATTTCTGATGCACAAATGGCGTTCCATATATTAGGCTTTGGCCTAGCACTGAGCGCTAGGCAGAGTATGTACAACCATAATGGCGTTGGTCCATAACTCCTCTCCCTCGTTTATCATAATCACTTCTACCTGTGGCCCAGTCCAACCAAGCCGGCCTAGTTTTTAAATATTGTTTTTCGTATTGAAAATGTAGAAAAATGTGATCACACCACATTTGACAGACAAATGATTCAGTTTGTAACCGAGGTGTCCTGGGGCCTCAGCACCACGTTTAGCACCGCGGAACAGCCCGTCACAGGAAATCCTTTCAGCGTGTGAAAGGAGCAGATCGGCAGAGATGTCCAGGAACAGTCTCAAATAAAAACGATTTCTCAAATGCTTTAATTTCACAAAAATGGAGGCACTCGCATGAGCCGGGAAGAATTTAAATTCTTCAAAAAATTCTTCTTTAAATTTCATTCAGGCGATACTATCATTTTAGAAAAGGGTCAGGGTTGATGTCTATTTGGGTTTTGGGGGGTTTTGAGTGCAATCAAATGGCTTAGTCTTTTTTACTGTGAAATGTGCTTTCCTGTACATCTCAGAGGTTATAATTGAGGACAAGATCACAATTCACCAATTATTGGAGGAAGGAGCTGGTTGTGAAAGTTGTTAATGTCACAGATCAGTAACCACAGTGTAGCAACAGGGTATTTTGTTTGCATCTTTTTAGTTTTTTGCAAATTTACGAATACACTAGACGTCAGGTTCTTCAAGTATGGCGCTGTAAACATGAAGTTCATTGGGCTACAGAAATTACATTGTTTTAAACAGTTTTGGGGAAACACAGACATACATACAAAATGTCCACACATTTGATGGAAACACACCACCCTTGGATTCTTTTTTTCTGCACATGAAAAGTAACCATAAAAATACCTTTTATGAGCGTCACATCACACATGACCTTTCATCCAATAAAGGTCCGTTTGGTGGAAGCACACCTCCGCTAGGAACATTTGCATATTTTTCTCTGCGCAGGATTCTTGCATGTGACACTCTGTTGCTAATTGGATGGAAACCTGGTTACTGAGCCGTGGAAGGGGCGAGGCTCCTCAAGAAGGGTTCTGAGGAAAGTTCCCTTCCAGTCAGATTCAACTCTGGACCTTTAAGACCTTTTGGGTGCAATTAAATATCAGAAAGAACCTTTAAATGTATTACCCCCTTAAGGCCTTAACCCAAAAACGTTGGTGAGAAACGTAAGGTTGCAAATGTCCCAGGTGGCAAGGAACTAAATTCGTCCATCTACAGGGAACTCTGTTACTTTTTCTTAATAGCAATAATGACTCTTCGTTGATTGAGTTCAACTTGCTGAGTTCAAAATGCCAGTAATAGGATAGGAGATGAATACTCCGGCTCCAGAATAACCGTGGTCCTGGGACCATGTCTCATTTGTGACCAGTGTGTCCCTCTTCTCGGTGTCTCCTCCGGGTTAATCTCCAGTGTGCATCGGGCCAGAACACATCCCCAGAGTATGCTCCCCGTCCAACCAATGTCCAACCCCCACCCTCGCCCCGGAGGCCTCCCACTATGTTCACGGTAGCCTCTTAATTGGCCGAGGGGTGAACTCTGGTCACCAGCTAACCCCAAATTGACCCTGTCACATGTGCTCAGAACATGTTTAGGTTATTAGAGTTTTGTCCTTCTGACCTGGGCTCCCCCACTGAGACAGGGGGTGACCCCGAAAGGGCCTTGAGGAGTACACTGATGGATGGTCTAGTGGGGTCACCCCCACTGCCATCAACACAGGAATGATTCCCTTTTGTGGCTGAGGCGTGAGCTTGACCAGGCAGGAGTGAGCACAATGAAGAACCCATAACCCTACAAGCCCCTCAACTGTTGGTTAGGTTTGAGTTGATTGAGAGTTGACTGAGAGTTGATTGAATGTCCCGCTTTAGATTGCTTCAGTCTATGGGCGAGGAAATGAATCAATTAGACCCCAGAGCTGATTGCATGGTTCACCCTCTGTGTTTCTCAAGAGAACTTTGACTCTCAAGCATTTCCAAGGGCTTCACGTCGTTTCTGTGACCAAACATTACGTATCTCTGCTTTCTACACCCTTCTAAGCATCACATTTCCAAATCTTAACTCTGAACCTAACCATACTACTGAACCAGGTCTTATGCATGACCCCAACCTTGTGCCTTTTGACTTTTCTGTTCTCTGTCCTTTAATGTCCTTCTAAATAAGAGGTGATACTTCTGTCCATATCCATGTGGTCCCCATGTCTTTCATAATACACACTGTCATGAATCAGGACGAGGAAGATGCCTCTCTCTAAATAAACACAAGGAGTGCCGGCCGAGCACAGAGTTCTTCACATCTTCTCCCGGAGCAACTAACATGCCGCCATCCAGAGTCGCCACGGCGATTTCAAGAGAGACGAGAATCCAGCGAAGGAGCTCTTTGTCACCGGCTTCCGTCAGACACCGTGTGGTTGCCACGGCAATGAGCCTGGAGACGCGAGAGCAGGCGTTAGGGGTATTGTGACACACCCAGACACTCCGTCATTGAGTACGCTCCTCTTCTGGGCTTTTCCACTAGAAAATCAATGTTTACGGCTCTCAGATGCAACGCCATCGCTGGCCACCTTCGCCTAAATCAGAGATGGCTGGTTGGATGTAGCTTAGGGCTGTATTCTTACGAGGTTTAATTGGTGAGATTAACACATCCTCAAGTAAGACAATGCCCATTCTCCCTTCAGGTAACTGAGATGCATCCCAGAATCCAATGCGGCTGGAACTGCGACAGCTCTTTGAATGAACACTCTGCACACCATCTAATTCCTGCTGGGTGGGCAGAAGATTGTTTAGCTTAATTGATGACCATGAGTCACCTGTGTCTCTAACCTTCACGACTGTGTCTCCAACGTTCACATCTGTGTCTCCAACCATCACCTCTGTGTCTTCAACCTTCACCTCTGTGTCTCCAACGTTCACATCTGTGTCTCTAACCTTCACCTCTGTGTCTCCAACGTTCACATCTGTGTCTCCAACCTTCACCTCTGTGTCTCCAACGTTCACATCTGTGTCTCCAACCTTCACCTCTGTGTCTCCAACGTTCACATCTGTGTCTCTAACCTTCACGACTGTGTCTCCAACGTTCACATCTGTGTCTCTAACCTTCACGACTGTGTCTCCAACGTTCACATCTGTGTCTCCAACCTTCACCTCTGTGTCTTCAACCTTCACCTCTGTGTCTCCAACGTTCACATCTGTGTCTCTAACCTTCACCTCTGTGTCTCCAACGTTCACATCTGTGTCTCCAACCTTCACCTCTGTGTCTCCAACGTTCACATCTGTGTCTCTAACCTTCACGACTGTGTCTCCAACGTTCACATCTGTGTCTCTAACCTTCACGACTGTGTCTCCAACGTTCACACCTGTGTCTCTAACCTTCACCTCTGTGTCTCCAACGTTCACATCTGTGTCTCTAACCTTCACGACTGTGTCTCCAACGTTCACATCTGTGTCTCTAACCTTCACGACTGTGTCTCCAACGTTCACATCTGTGTCTCCAACCTTCACCTCCGTCTCCACACTTCATGTCTGTGTCTCCACCTTTCACCACTATTTCTCCACCCTTCATCTCAATGTCTCCACACTTCCCCTCAATGTCTCCACACTTCACCTCTGTATCTCCATCTCACAAGACTCATACCCATTGTCAATAAAAGCCTTTAAAAACAGGTCAAGTTTGTCCTCTGAAGGACTAAATATCCGTTCTCACTTCTGACTGCCATTGGGATCATCATCTCTGGTGTATTTCCGTCTTGTTCACCCAGGCTGAGGAAAACAAATATTTAAAAATCCAATTGTTCATCTAAATTGGAAACCAAGGCTATACGTTTCACATCAGATGCTCTACCTGAACTGTGCACGGTGTGGAAAAATTTTAAATGTCATAGTTTGTACCTCCTCCAGTAGATCGTACCAGATGGGAAACTACCTGATTCTCTATAAGTGCTCTGACATTTATATACCATTGCACAGAATGAGATAATTGTGATTGACGTACTAATCTGATACCTTTTTAAAACCAGTGTCACAACTGAAGCTCAGCATGTATTTCAGTCACTTACTTGTTTATTAGTCAGTGAGGAGCTGTCCCCACAGCCTGTTCACTGGTCAGTGAGAGCTGTCCCCACAGCCTGTTCACTGGTCAGTGAGAGCTGTCCACACAGCCTGTTTACTTGTCAATAAGCACTGTCCCCATTGCTTGTTTCACAAACAACATGTTCCACAATATACAATTCATGCTAAATCATATTGCATAGAAAACATAATTTTCACCAAGGAATACCAAATACCGAACACAGATGCAATATCTTCATTTTGTCAAAGCAGGAAAATAATGTTACAACAAGACATGTAAACCGTACAGTGGATTATCATTCACAGACATTGTTTGTAGGTGTGGATGCACTTTTAACGTATAAAGATGAAGTCAACAGCGTTGAAGTACAAAACACACATTAAAGCATCTTTCAACCTTGACTTTCGCTGAAACAACCTGGTTGACCAAATTCACATATGGCGTCTGCCGAGCTCCGCTGTCTCCTCCGGCATAGTGCATCCTGACGAGAAGCCCGCCTGAACACAGGTGTGGTGCACTGACACAGATGAGTGTGAGCAATCCTGAAAGCATGTGATGTACAGCCAATCAGCTGACTGCATCTAACACTGCATCTAATAAGCAACAATCCCTTAGCGTCAGTAGAACGCCTGACCTAGAACGATACCGCAGTAGAGACACGAAACGCTATTTCACTCCGGTCAAGGTCGGAAGAGCCATACAGAAAGAGTACATTCTATAACTAGCATCAAACCCTGCTCAAAAAAATAAAGAGAACACCTTAAACTGAGTCTCGATGAAGGAAATATATTAAAGATCAAAATCTTTACAGTACATTGTGTAATTCGTTGAAAACAAAATGACAACGATTATTGGAAACAAAAATCGCAGAAAATCTAGATAAACTGAATGAAATCACAGGCTGTTCCAACTTGCTTGAATTTCATCTAGGCAACTCACAATGTGAATCAGTGGTGTGTACGGCCCCACGAGCCTGGATGTATTCCTGACAACGGGTCCTGGGGGTCTCCTTCCAGACCAGGATCAGGGCATCAGGGAGCTCCTGGACAGTCTGTGGTACTACTTGGCAGTGTGGGATGCACCGAAACATAACGTCTAAGAGGTTCTCAATTGGATTCAGGTCTGAGGAACGTGAGGGCCAGTCAATGGCACCAATGCCTTCGTCATCTAGGAACTGCCTACACACTCTGGCCACATAAGGCTGGGCATTGTCCTGCACTAAGCTGAACCCAGGGCCCACCGCACTAGAGTCCCAATAGAGTACGTTGGGCTCCAGACTCATTGAGTTTGTTACTAAGGCCCGTCTCCTGGTATCGCCTCCATACTCTTGAGACACACTACTGGGAGACATCCTGGAGGAGCTAGACTGCCTGTGCAACCTGAATGGGCCGCAGGTATCTTATCACGCTACCATTAGTGACAAAGACACTAGCAAAAACGTCAAACTGGATAAGCGTCTGTCAGGAAGGATAACGAGAGAGCAATTGTCTATGGCCACCACCTGAAAAACAATTCGCTTTTTGCAGGTTGTCTTGCTGTTGCCTCTCCAGTGCACCTGTGGGCACTAAACACAGGTGACAAGCATTCACAATTGCTTATGCTTCCTACAATACAATTCCTGATCATCTGGAAATCTGCTTCCCGTTGCCTTCTCCTAAAGAGCTTCTAATAGGCGTGTTTCTGGTCTGCGTGACAGTTGACCCTTCACCTCCACACGGCATTATGGGCCGGAAAACAAGTTGATGGAGGTCGGAGGATGAGCACGTGCACGTCAGACACCCACTGTGACCCTGAGAACAAATCCTTTGTCTGTCCAGCATCCAACCAAACCCACTCATCTGATTAGAGTGATTAGACCAGATGAGGAACAGCTGTTGGTGGTGAACACCCATAAAGAACCATGCATGGCCGACCCTGGTCCTATCCCATAATATGCACACACACATACTCCCTCAGCAGCCATTTGCTCATCGGCCTGTCAAGGCCACTAGGCCCAGGAGTAATTGACTGGGTCCAGGACTGCGGAGTGTGTCAGTGGCCTGAAAGAAACACATCCATCTATGAAGGGCACCGCGGTGGCATGTTGTCACATCCATCTATGAAGAGCACAGCGGTGGCACGTTGTCACATCCATCTATGAAGAGCACAGCGATGGCACGTTGTCACATCCATCTATGAAGAGCACAGCGGTGGCACGTTGTCACATCCAACTATGAACAGCACAGCGGTGGCATGTTGTCACATCCATCTATGAAGAGCACAGCGGTGGCACATTGTCACATCCATCTATGAAGAGCACAGCGGTGGCACGTTGTCACATCCATCTATGAAGAGCACAGCTGTGGCATGTTGTCACATCCATCTATGAAGAGCAGAGCAGCGAATGTGACAACACTCCACTGCTCTGCTCTTCATAGATGGATGTGACGTATTGCGAAAGCAACAAAAAATATAAGGGCATCAGGTCTTGAAAGTGAAATGTTTTGTTAGAAGAACAAGTGATGCAACACAGTGGTAAACATGCCCCAACACAGTGGTAAACATGCCCCAACAGAGGTAAACATGCCCCAACACAGTGGTAAACATGCCCCAACACAGAGGTAAACATGCCCCAACACAGAGGTAAACATTCCCCAACACAGAGGTAAACATGCCCCAACACAGAGGTAAACATGCCCCAACACAGAGGTAAACATGCCACAACACAGAGGTAAACATGCCCCAACACAGAGGTAAACATGCCCCAACACAGTGGTAAAAACTGTTTTTTAAAACACATTGCTGGCATCAAATTCCAAGTGGGCGTGTTTTTTTCCAAAAACAATCACATTTCTCACTTTTAACATTTGATATGTTGTCTTTGCACTATTTTCAATCAATGCAGGAATATTTATTTTTATATGCATTTTACAACGTGTCCCAACTTTAAATTGATTTCTAACAATTAAACAAAAGAAAACTGTATAACCCCATCACAGGTGATCCTGCAGAGTTATGCGGAACAAAGAAGCCAATTAAACATAATGCATTACATCAATTCACAATTTTCCATTAAGGCATTAACTGTTTAATGGTGTACTAAATGAATGCAGTTATTTTAATTATTCAAAATTCATTTTGTCTGAAGCTGTAAAATGCTTGTGCATTTTCTTTTCAAAGTGTTTAGTTTTCATTGGATACAAAGCCATTAATCTCTATAATTGGCCAGATAAATGATGAAGCACAGTAGTAGTGTAGTAGTGGCAAAATACATTTAAATTACGGCCTGAAATTAGATTCCCATCATCCTTTGACAACTGCACACACACAACCACGCCCACACAAACACAAACACACACAAACACACTGGGTGAATGAAATATCTCATCAAAACAAACATTTGTATGCTTTTCCAGTTCACTAGCCACATTAGAGTTAATAGATATAAATGGTAACGCACGAAAAGAAACACACACACATTATAAAATATAAACATTTTGTGATTTGAAACATCAAAACTGCTGGGAACTTTGCCCCCACCGACCTGGAGGAGTCAAAACAAAAAGTATAAATACTTAAAAAATAATGGAAAAATGTAGGTTTTTCTACAAACATAGCAAGTGCTGTAACTATGTAATTAAGTCAGTCATCGGAAATATTTTGGGCATTGCTCTTCACTGAATGTCAAACAAGGACAAGCGGACAGGGAATAGGGTCTACAGAACCTGGAATAAGGAACAGGGAATAGTGTCTATGGAACCAGGAATAAAGAACATGGTCTATGGAACCAGGAATAAGAAACATGGTCTATGGAAACAGGAATAAGGTCTATGGAAACAGGAATAAGGAACAAGGTCTATGGAACCAGGAATAAGGAACAGGGTCTATGGAACTAGGAATAAGAAACATGGTCTATGGAAACAGGAATAAGGTCTATGGAAACAGGAATAAGGTCTATGGAAACAGGAATAAGGAACAAGGTCTATGGAACCAGGAATAAGGAACAGGGTCTATGGAACCAGGAATAAGGAACAGGGTCTATGGAACCAGGAATAAGGAACAGGGTCTATGGAACCAGGAATAAGGAACAGGGTCTATGGAAACCGGAATAGGGAACAGGGTCTATGGAACCAGGAATAAGGAACAGGGTCTATGGAAACAGGAATAAGGAACAGGGTCTATGGAACCAGGAATAAGGAACAGGGTCTATGGAAACAGGAATAAGGAACAGGGTCTATGGAACCAGGAATAAGGAACAGGGAAGATGAACAGGCTGACATTGGGGATACAAACGGGATGTCCACAGTACTTGGTAGGATAATACATGTTAATTTGTTCACCATGGATACCAACAGACATTGATAGAGATCAGAGTCAGAGTGATTACACTTGAACACACACAAAAAACATTCTCCATATGACACATGGAAAACATTCTCCATATGTTACTGAAAAATAGAGCACAACCAGGCGTCTGTGTAATAAAAAATATATATCTTAATCATCCAAATACTGAATACTTTTATTTTTTAATATGAATCATCTGACAACTTTCAACTTCCTGCTATTCGTTAGGGGGACAAGTCCAGGACAGGCGTTGTTCCGAGCTAATATCTGCAGTGATCCTTTCAGACAGTCATTTAATCATTCAAGAAGACCACAACCCTGAAACCCATAGCTTGTTAGCCGAGATGCAGAGGGGTAATCCATAGTGTTTGAGCCGTCTTAATGCTTTAAAGATTTTATAGCTTTCCAATTTGTTCTCCCAGGCAGCCGTGTCCAGATGCTCCCCCGGTTCCGTCAGGGCTCTTTGGAGTCTTTAAGGACTCTAAAGCATCTGGGGATAAACAAAGGACATGCTTTACACAAATAATTTGACAAAACAGAATGATCCGCTTTTGTGACCAGTAAAATATAAGAAGTGCAACCCAGCAAATGCGCCAGATCACTTAGTCGTGCTCAGCCAAACCGCACCCACAACATACCATTTGTTAGCGCCGGATATCAATTGTCAGAAGACAGGAAGAAATTGAAATTGGTGAAGGGTTACCGATACTATATATTAGCGCTGAAAACGTGATGGATTTAAGGAGTCTGGCAAAAGAAACGAGGTTACAACGTTTACTGACGAGGAGGTGCTACTCCACATGACAACAAACAAGATCCAGTTACGGCTGGCTTGGTTAAAAGATGAAACGGACAACGTCTCTGATCAGGAAGGATGGATGGTTCCACTCCTCCACAGTGTCCCTGACCTTGGGCCATGGTGCCGTGCAGGATGTTCACCGTGAGCCTGCCAGATGTTGTAAATCCCTGGAACAGATCCCGCTGGAACAGATCGCCTGACCTCCCTGGAGACGCCTCACCCAGTAGGGGTAAGCGCCCAGTGATTTGTTAAGGGTCACTAAGGTGGGAATGGTCACAGGATAATCACCCCATACAACCCAGCTACATTTCTGGATCCTTCTATTTCCAGCACAAGGTCACTGTGGGCAGGAAAGTGATGCCAAATATAAATATGCCTTTGACGAACAGTGACATTGAGATGACTTCCCCATAACTGCCCGATACAAAAAGGCTGCTCTCTCACTCATTGATCAACAGCACACATTGTGTCCCAATGCGAGATGGAGGCAATGTCATACATCACCAATGTCATACATCACCAATGTCATACATCACCATCCGTCCCATGTCATACATCACCAATGTCATACATCACCAATGTCATACATCACCAATGTCATACATCACCATCCGTCCCATGTCATACATCACCAATGTCATACATCACCAATGTCATACATCACCAATGTCATACATCACCATCCGTCCCATGTCATACATCACCAATGTCATACATCACCACCGTCCAATGTCATACATCACCACCGTCCCAGCTGCGTGGGTCCTACCGTCTAGGTGGAGCGCTCTCCGTCAGTTCTCGTGGCTTCACCTTGGCCAGAAAACTTGCCGCACCAGCTGGCTGACTGGGACCTCCCCATTCTGGGACCTCCCCATTCTGGCTTTCTTGTTTTGCTTCTACATGGTCTTCACCAGAACAGTTCTGGGAGCACGGAGGGAGAGTAACAGGG
>JACXGK010009231.1:0-20345 GCA_016801125.1 Novumbra hubbsi
GAGTACAGTACTATCAGTACAGTCATGTGAAGAAATGGGTATTATTACTATGAGTACAGTACTATCAGTACAGTCATGTAAAGAAGTGGGTATTATTACTATGAGTACAGTACTATCAGTACAGTCATGTGAAGAAGTGGGTATTATTACTATGAGTACAGTACTATCAGTACAGTCATGTGAAGAAGTGGGTATTATTACTATGAGTACAGTACTATCAGTACAGTCATATGAAGAAGTGGGTATTATTACTATGAGTACAGTACTATCAGTACAGTCATGTGAAGAAGTGGGTATTATTACTATGAGTACAGTACTATAAGTACAGTCATGTGAAGAAGTGAGAATACCCCCTGGACACATTGATGTTTGAGATAGAAGTTGATACAGGTATCCTCATTTAATAAATCATAAAAAAAGTTGTATGGTCATTTGAATCCTGTCTAAATGATTTAGGGGGGATTTGAAGCAGTATAGTTGAAGCAGTACTGTAAAGAAGAGTGGGCAAAAACTCTTCCCAGTCAATGTCAGAGACAGGGAGTTGTTTCTAGCCACTGTCTATCAGGGTCTTGCTTCTTGGGTTTTCACGCTGGGTGTTGTTTATAAGTACTTTGTGACAACTGCTGAAGTAAAAAGGGCTTTATAGATACATTTGATTGATTGAGAGTTAAAAGGAAGTTATTTCATGCGGACACCAGCTATTGTGTAGTAATGTTTTGCACTAGAAAAAGTATTTCTATAGATTTTTTATGAGTGATAGACAGGAATAAATAATTGCAAAGTATAATTGTTCGGTGTGATTTGTTAAATTAGGTTACCTTGGCCTGTCAACAGTGTTGACATGAAGAGTACATCCATACATTAAAATACATATGTCCAAATACAAATGTCCACATACAAATACTTTTTTACTGTGGATGTGGATGTGTTATTGTGTTCATTTAGATTGCCTAGCATTAGTTTTTGTTGAAATAATTTATTATGTAGTGGTGACTGGGGTTGTCTAGTCTACTGACCTCGGCATAAATAAGTAGAAATGTGTTTGAAAAGGAAAAATACCATTAACGTGCACTTGTGTTATATGTTGAGAAAATAATTGTCACTGTGGATGTAGAAAGAAATCTTGCTCTCCGTTGACAGTTAAATTTCACAGACATTGAAAGCTCCTTAGAACTTACAAACACTGTACATGAGTCTAAACCCATGAGTCTAAACCCATGACTCTAAACCCATGTACTCTGTTTTTGAGCGTGAAGCTCAGTACATACTTGTGTTGTGACTCATGTTAATGGTTTTGCTTGAGAAATGATCTGTTATGCCCTCGGGCGTTAAGAGATCAAAGCCGCTACCTTCTGAATACATACACTGGTTTGAGCATGGCTTTGAATCTGACCCACTGTTTTTCAAGCACACCATCCTAGCTTTCCTCACTGTTTTATGTAATCAAATTGTAAAATAAATAAAAAGACTTTGGGGCTACAGAAGATAGGAATTTTAAATTGCATTTGAGTCCTCACCGGCATAGAGATTACTAAAATGTTTTCTGTCACATAGCCTGAGGCGAGAGCATGTTATTATTATTTCGAGGGAGGTTAAGGCAACCAAAAGTTGTTGGTTTGCCAAGGTAGTCTCACAGTGCCCCCCAGTGGATGAAACACAAACACAGAAATCGGAATCAACAAAGAGTTTTCTCTCAATATCTCAGACCGGAAAATACTGACCAACAGAGGACAGCAGTGACCTTTTAATAAAATTTTACCATTGTGCTGAATGAGGTACACCAGCAGTCCCCTCTGCCAACATATTGAGGCACATGGGCACAAAGCCCCCTGCCTTATGCTGTCTGTACAGAACCCCCCCCTAAAGATGTCTGTTCAAGCTGATGCCAGCCTGCCTGGGCCCTTCCTGTCCTCGTGTTCTGTCCACAGCACCACCCACAGAGGTCAGATGTTCCTGCCCTAAAGAGTGGCCCCCGACCTCCCCAGCAGTGTCTGACAGACCCCCGCCTCACCCCCTGGATGCTGCTCCCGCTCCGCTGCCACTCGAGTGGCCTCCCCCGTCTCTCCCACGTTGCTGTGGCCTCCCCTCTCTCTCCCGTCGTCGCTACTGAGCCGCAAGATACAGAAGTCAGACAGCAAAGGTTTCTGACATATGATCCGGCATCTGTTATGTCACTAACAGCTGACCTGTCATAAGATGTTTGTGGTGTGGGGTGTGTGGGGGGGGGGGGGGGACTTGATTTCCAATGGCTCTTCCGCTAGGCAGCGAAATGAAGCTGTACGCGATTACAAACGCAATGACTGCTACCATTAGAGAGTGATTCTATAATCTCTGTTAATACCATAAGCCGGTTAGAGGATCGATAGACTTTGACCCCCCTTACAGGTGAATAATAAGCACCATTCACAGGCTGCACATGCTCTCCTTGTGTGTGTGTGGTGTGTGTGTGTGGTGTTTGTGTGGATGGGGTTCACGCTAATTCTATTCACACACACAATATGTTTACCCAACGCAACAAACAAAGCATCATATTCATTTCTCAGGTGATGAGCTTAGCTTGACCTATAGCCAGTTAACTAATTGACAGATTAACAAGGGTTTGCGTAATAACTTAAGACCTAACAGTTTCTAAATAATGGCATAAAGGAGGAAACGTTGGGCACCTCAGAATGAGTCATGGCCACTAAATGCTCGAGGGAGGGTAAAAGAGGAAGAGGAGGCAAGGTGAATGGACGACGATGTGGTGACATTAAATAAGTGTGACCTGACTAGGGTGTGACCTGACTAGGGTGTGACCTAACTAGGGTGTGACCTAACTAGGATGTGACCTGACTAGGGTGTGACCTAACTAGGGTGTGACCTAACTAGGGTGTGACCTAACTAGGGTGTGACCTGAGTAGGGTGTGACCTAACTAGGGTGTGACCTACCAAGAGTATGACTTGAGTAGGGTCTGACCTGAGTAATATACAACCTACCTATAGTATGACTTGAATAGGGTATGACCTGAGTAGGGTATGACCTGAGTAAGGTATTAATTAAGCAGGGCATGACCTCACTAGGGTATGACCTGAGTAGGGAACGACCTAAGTAGGGTATGACCTAAGTAGGGTATGACCTGACTATGGTATGACTTGAGTAGGGAATGATCTGATTAGGGTATGACCTAAGTAGGGTATGACCTGACTATGGTATGACTTGAGTAGGGAATGACATGAGTAGGGTATGACCTGTGTAGGGAATGATCTGATTAGGGTATGACCTAAGTAGGGTACGACCTAAGTAGAGTATGACCTAAGCAGGGTAAGACCTAAGTAGGGTATGACGTAAGTAGAGTATGACTTAAGTAGGATATAACCGGAGTAGGGTATGACCTGAATAGGGTATACCCTGGGTAGGATATGACATGAGTAGGATATGACCCATCTAGGGTATGACCTGAGCAGGGTAGAACCTGACTAGGGTATGACCTGTGTAGGGTATGACCTGAATAGGATATGACCTAAGCAGGGTATGACTTGAGTAGGATATGACCCAACTAGGGTATGCCTTGAGTAGGGTATGACCTAAGCAGGGTAAGACCTATGTAGGGCATGACCTAAGTTGGATATGACCTGAGTAGAGTATGATCTGAGTAGGATATGACCTGAATAGGGTATGACCTGACTAGGGTATGACCTGAGTAGGATATGACACGAGTAGGGTATGATCTAAGCAGGGTATCACCTGAATAGGGTATGACCTGAGTAGGATATGACTTGAGTAGTGTACGGCCTAGTTTTTAATACCACAATGACTTATATTACAAAACATATTTTAAAAATAAATACGAGATATAATAAATTATTTAAAAAACGACCTAGGTGAACACTGGTAAATAAGGTACAAATATCTTTGATGAATGAAAAAGGCATATCTTATCTCTGTTGTTTATATCAGTTATTTTTCTGGCTAGTATCTAGAGTCTCTTTGGCTAGTACAACTAGTCTTTTAAATAACAGTAGAACTGGGACAAAAACAGAAACCTATTTTGGAGTGTACAGTGGCCATTGAATTAATCACGTTATGCAACAAACCTCAACTTTTGATTCTTATGTTTTTCTTAGCTTCAACAATTACTCAGCTTAACGAACACATCACACACAGCTTTGACAAGAAAACCCAAAACCTGAATAACACACACATTGTTTACCAACTGGTTAACCATGTGTTGCTTACTGCAAACTTCTAATCACAGTCAATTCCTAACTACTTTTTGGGGAAAGGATTCTAAATTGGCCCTAGGAGGAGTCAGCCCTGCAGGGGTTGTAGGCAAGGCCTGAGTTGCATCACAAATGAATGTTTATTCAGGAGTGTGATGCTGAAACACTCAAAAATATTAACAGTGTTCAGACACTTCCACCTAAAACGCAATCATCAAAATGTGTGTGTTATACGGTTGTTGTGGGAAGCTACCCTACACTAACAATTTAGCTCCTAATAAATGCAAAAATACGGGTGTTTAAAAAACAATCCTATGAATCAACCTGAAAGTAAATCATGTTAGGGCTATGACAATGATGAGTGTTATTTACAGTGTGAAACAATAACTCTTATAAACACCAACATCAGTGGGTTTTCTTTGTTTAATTCATATAAATTGAACTACTGAATCTATACAAAAATGCTGCAATTAAAGAAAACCTGGTGTTGGTGTGAATAACATTTGCCTGTTTTACACAGTTTGGTGTGAAAAGAACTCCTGCTGTTGGTTCTTAACAATTCAGATTCATTATAGCCCACATGCACCGGTTTTCACTTGCACAGATGGGCTTTCTCTCTCAAATATACTACTTAATGGACCCAGGCCAGTAACGTCACTGAAATCCTAAGGTATTTTAGACTTCCATTTTCTCCATCACATGGCTGCCTCAGGTTCACTCCCAAAATGTTCAGGAGTTTCATGACTTTCAACCCTGCTTAATAAAGAACCTGTGCTGCAGAAAAAACATGCTGCGTAAAGGAATTAAAGATGTCATTTTCAAGCGACGACACACATACGCCACTCAACGCATTTTGCATTGAAAGAGCGCAAATAACTCACGCATTTCAGCGCGATCATATGATTCAGCATTTTCTGGGACTTAAGCTTAATGCTATTAGACTCAGCATAATAGCCAACGGTGGCAGCACTCCATAAGACCAAAAAGCCAAGGGAGTTAAAATGGATGTGTTGCTGCGATTATTTGGCTAAGTTTATCCTAGCTAAATGCAGCTAAATGGGAAGAAGTCTCGTCCATAGCAAACAAACGAAAAGGCCACATAACTCAAAAAAATTTAACGACAATGAATAAAGGTTTTTAGAGAACACTTGATTTTAAAACTGTGAGGAAACCAAAACAAATGGCATCTTTAAATAGTAAGTATAAACTATTGATACTTGTACAATCTATCCACTCAACAATACATTCCAAAAGTTTCTTTAAACAGCTCTGAAAAACAAGGGGGTTCTTCGAAAAACCTTAGAAAGGGTTCTTTAATTAACTTGTATAGGTTTCTAAAGTAAAGTACCCCCTAAAAAGTCTCTCCAACTGCTTTTCGTTTTTAGAGAGTACAATACCGATGGCGTAACAATTGGGTTTAAAAAAACAACTTTAAAATATAGATATTGAAATTATTTATTAGTAGCATTTGACCCTTTAATTGATAGTGATTCCAGAAACTAATAATCCTAGAACCAAGTACCATTAAAAACAATAGGATGAAGACAATTAGTGCAGTACCATTAATAACTGTGAACAGTGCAATAGCAGAAAATAAATACTACCGGGTGATTGCAAAAATGTGTGTTAACCATCATTGTTGTAACACAACGTTTAAAAATAAATCAAGATTTATGCCACACTGGCATTCAGCAATAGTCCTACTTTATTATAAATGTACTTACAGCAAAAATTGGAAGCCTCTTCTGAGGCAATAAAACCATTATATCATCACCTTAAATTGCCATATAAGTTCATCTGCGGTTCATTATCAGATGAGGCAACACAAAAAACAGCAAGTTCAGTTTGTTATAAACAGCAAAACAAAAACAAACAGCTCTCTGTACATAAGAAAAATAAGACTTGAAAGGGCTAGAACATTCTGGTGCCCATGTTCTGCGACATCCTGGAGTGCTTTTACAATGCTTGAAAAAAGGAAAAAAAGTCTCCATCTCAGCTGTCATCCACTTTTACACAGCAGGAATATGTCATAACTAATGGACATCAAGTACTTTCTGTGTCCATCTGCCTGCCCATCAGTCCATCTCATCATAGGAGTTACGTTAAGAAGGAAAAAAACATTTCTCATCTCTTCACACAAACATAATAACATACAGAAATACACTCCAACTCCCCATCGCTCATAACTCAGTAGTCATGGGGTGTCCTTCGTTCGCAGAGCAATTAGTGGGACAGGTGTTCAAAGTGGGACACGAAGAGCACAGTTACAACTCATCATCCATTAAAAATAGTCTTCTGTTTGCAGTAACATCTTAAGAAAACCAAACTCAATATTGTTGGTTGGTTCCCCACAGGGGGCGCTCTTCATATCCAGTCAATACCCTGCCGCTGGAAACCATACCAAAGGTTAATGGCATGTTACATTTTCATCCAGGATAGGTTTTTACGACAAACAAAGGGGGGGGGGGCAATTTATCCGCATCTTTAGCTTCTTCCTCAGCATTTTCTCCTCAGCTCAACTTGTCCTGGATGTTCATGAAGCTGGCGGTGGACTTGGCTCTTTTGGCTGAAAAGCAGGAAGGAATAGAGCTACTGTTAACAACACATCTCACCCCCTTCCCGTTCATCAGCCCTCCCCATCTAACCAGCAGACCCGTCAATCCCTCCCAGTACAACAATGGGGGACTTAAGAAGGTTACTCACGGTGTATGAGCTTGCGTTTCTTTTGTTCCGAGTGAAGGAAGCTGCTCAAGTAGAAGATGATGGGGAGGAAGAGCATGAAGCTGGACACGGCGATGACAGTAACGGTCTCCGCCCGGGGGAAAGAACAATGGAAACTCCGGCTCCACAATCTGCGGGTCACATTCATCTGGAATGTGGCAAGACACACAGACACTTTCAAACACACACGTCTGTAGCCTCACCCACTTCTCCGTTGCTAAACCTGTCTCTTTTCTGTCCATTACAGTGCAACACCAATACAGTTCTTCCTCTGTTAACCATGGCTACCTGCAAGGAAACATGTGCAGTCATCATTGCTCTGCACAAAAGGCACCATTCATCGAATCATCAAGAACTTCAATTGTTGTGAAGGCTTCAGGGCGCTCAAGAAAAGTCCAGCAAGCGCCAGGACTCCAGAAGTTGATTCAGCTGTGGGATCGGGGCACCGACAGTGCAGAGCAATCTACATTTTAAGTCCTCGGCCGGGGAACTACCCAGACCTTAATCACATTGAGAACTTGTGGTCAATCCTCAAGAGGCGGGTGGAAAAACAAAAACCCACAAACTCCCAGCATTGATTATGCAAGAATGGGCTGCCAGTCAGGATGCGGCCCAGAAGTTAACTGACAGCATAACAGGGTGAATGGCAGAGATTTGAAAATAAGGGTCAACACTGCAAATATTGACTTTTTTCATGTACTTAATGTAATTGTCAATAATGAAATGCTTGTAATAATACTTCAGTATACCGTAGTAACATCTGACAAAAATATCTTAAAAACAATGCAGCAGCAAACGTTTTGTAAATCAATACTTGTGTCATTCACAAAACTTTTGGCCACGGCTGTAAATGCAGCCTTAGAGTCTCTAGTGGGGCACCATTTCTAAGAATTGCTTGAGAAGGAGAAAGCTCCACTTTAGCACCCCACACGGTATTGAACAGTCCTATTGATCAGGTATTAAAACTTACATTCATAAGTTGCAAGTTGACTTACACTCTCAATGAATTCCCTGAATTGAATAAAAGTCAACCGGAGTGAAGGGGTTGAATGATTTAGTTAGGTGGTTAAATGGTTCATTTATTCTACAGATCACCATAAAAATATATATTTTGACATTGTGTATGTTATCAAAACCATGTAGCATATGGTGAAAACACGTCATTAAAAACCCCCTTGTCCTGTGTTTCCTCCAATCATCATATCTATAACCCCAAGATCACAACTACTGCCCAGACATTTGGGAAAGGCACCAAGATGTTCTGCTTTGACCCAAACTCCTCTCTAAACAGGAAGTCAACGTAAGGGGACGCTTGCTCATCTACTCAAACTATGATAACAGACGCCGGAGGGAATCGCTAGAGCTTGATGATAAATTCCTCTGCAGGCCATGGCAGCTAGCAGAACATTTAAAACTCAGACCTACATAGTGGTGCACAGCTTGGCACTGCAAATGAGTGCCTTCAACTGCTGCGCCAAGGTGGTTTTTAATTTAATTTCAAATAATCACTGTGACCTGGAAGCACTTTAAGATCATATTGTGTGTCATAATTCATTATTCAATTTGATTCTCAATGGTTTTAAAAATCATGAGACTTTTCTGTAATTAACTGGATTCAACATTGCTATGGTAGGGTACATCACAATATCTCATGACAAAGGAAATTGAATCCCAACATTGAGATGGTTACTCTGCATTGGGAAGCAGCATACCCAGTTATGCTGCAGTTCTTTATAACCTTAATATGCACAAGTATTTCCATTAAAAACGTTCAATGGTAATACTTTGAAGGCAGTAGCCATCCGTTGTGTTATTCCCTCAACCAATACTAGCCCTCTCAGTTCATTTCACACTTCACATCATCAAATGGTTTGGCAAGGCTGACGCTAATGTCACGAGGCACAATGTGTGGTAACAACCGGTGGCTGTGAACTCCATACCGAATCCTCAATGTCGATGCAGAGTGTGTGGTTCCTCTCCATGAGGCCGTACAGCTCATTCAGCCCTTTGTATGTGTCCTTGCACTCCTGGCACAGCTCAGAATGGTTGCCCTGCTAAATCACACAGGTGGAAACAATTCAGCACTCAACTTGATATCAAGCTAACTTCCCCTCGTCCTTAGTGGCTTATGTTGAGTTGCTTGCCAGCCAAAAGCTAAACATTTCTTTCTCGCTATGAGTTATAGCAGGGACCCACCTGTTGATACTTCTCAAAGCAGACAAGGGTTTGGTTAAGAGTGGCCATGAAGTGAAGAGTGTCATTGGTCAGGCCAAAGAGTCCCTTGCTTAAACAAACTTGAGAGACAGGATGTCAGATATTATATTAGAAAAGAAAGAACCTTCTTAAGTACGATATACATTCAGTGCAGATATCACAAAGTTAAGGAGGAGATAAAGTGTCTGATTGGGGCCTACCACACACACTAGCAAATCCAACAGCAGCTTTATGTGTTTAGATTTCCTAGTACTTTAGCAGACGCCCCAAATCAAGAGCAATTTACCGGGGCAAAATGTTATATGGGGTCCACATACGGTCACATTCTGAAACTTGCCAGATGTCCACCAGGTTCTGGTTGAGCAGCAACACCAGCATCAACCGATCAGAATGCAAGAGGGTGTCTCTGCAGCTCACATTTGCTGGGACCTGGAAACACACAGCCACACTTCATGTCTTTGAGATCTCCATTACCTCTAAATATACTGTATGTTCAGGATTGGTGTTTAGAAATTGAATTAGCTTGCAAAACACTGCCAATAGCGCAATTACTTAGGACCATATTTTATCATCACGACAACGACAAATGTATATTTGTCGAGGGATTCACATTCAATTTTAGTGAATAAGAGTCTTGTGATCTCTAACTTCTTCTATGCAGTGCAGTACACACCTTAAGGGCTGGTTTCACAGACACAGATGATGTCTAGTCTAGGACTAAAACAACAAGATTAATGGAGTTTTCTATTGTACTTCCCTATTTAGTCCTAGACTAGGCTTCATTTCTGTCTGTGAAACTGGCTCAAAATGTTTTACTGCAGAAGAAATGAACTAGTTCCGTCACAAGACAAGATGCATGTGACCATGGCGCCCCAATGGTCCACAGCAGATTGCAAGATAATAATATTAAACACACGAACACTCAAAGGAAAACACATTTCAGCGTACCTGGTCTGATGATATGTTTGTGTAGATATTCACAAGTTCTTTGTATGTGCCATAACAATTTTGGCAAACTTTGACAGGACGTGCGGCAGACACCAAACAATTTGCATGCGCTAAATATCGCTGACCAAAGATAGCCAGCAGTTCGACGCAGTACTCGCTAACCTCAAAATTGTCTGAAAAAAACGAAACAAGGTTGAGCGAAAAGAAGGGTTTCAGACTAGACTGAAAGACGGGTGACTGCGGCGTCTCTGGTAAAGCTAGTTGGTTCGAGTAGCTTGCCTTTAGACCCAGAGTGGTGGTGTTGACAACAGACGTGTGCGCATAGCCGCAATATGACAACGTTACCAATAACGTAGCTACCTGAAAGATAGACATGTTGGTAGAACAAAAAGAAGAAAGAAAGCTTGAATAATCACATTCCAAAAGCTTCTAAATGCTCAGACTTCAGAACCGTACACAACTTCCTGTTTCTGTATACATGCCGTACCCTGGTCATGTGATAATAAAGATCTCGAGAGAACTGGACGTCATACTGGTGCAAAACGTTCCAGAAAGTTGCAGATAGAAATTCCAGGAATAGAACAGACTTTCTACAAATCGGATAGGCTTGTTTGTTCTATTCCTAAACGATTTACAGATCGCTGCAATAGGTAAGAGCGCTTTACGGATCTAGACTAGGAATCAGAAATAGTAACTAGGCGAGCAGATTTCCTACTGGACCAGTGAGAATAGGATCTCTTTTTATTTCATGAACATACAGTCAACTCAAGAAGTATTGGCACCCTACATCAAATTAATCAACGGTGAATGGTAAAAATAAACAACACAAACATAAAGGCATATTTTTATTGTACACATTATTTTATTTCCACTTAACACAACCCTGTTGCCAAAAAAGTTGGGGCCAAGGTGGAAGCAAATTAGAGGTAAGTCCTTTACGAGGGTTGCTACAAATTGACAGAGCACAGCTTTATTTAATGACATCTTTGGCTTTCATTGCAACATCTTTTTTATTTTACTTTGGGAATTCTAAGTTGCATAGAATGGCCCAAGAATGATATTTATTCAGTTTATTTAAAAAGAACTGTATTATGACTGGAAAGCTCAAAATCACAGCTATCCATCAGAAATTTCTCAATGTTAAAAGTATCTCAACTTTGACACACATTTGGAAAATACATAAAAAATAGGTGTCCTGACTGTTCATCTTCACAAAATATTCCATGCCACTTATCGTAAGAGTATTAGGCACAGTGTCCTGGCTTACGTCTTCGATCTGGTTCACTGATCATCATAGCCACCCAATCATCCATGTTTAAATAGTTACATTTTTTGCAGTGCTACTTTAGTCACAGTGGCATCAAATGGCAGGATCTCACTGCTTCCTCAGCTAGGAAGTCAACTGGACCAGCTGGGAGAAGAAAACTGCCCCACTGCATGGTAGATCATGACGTGACAGGGACCCTCCCTCATCCCAGAAGGCGTTGGGTCCACTCCCTTAGGAGCCTCCTGGCCATGGTGCTTGGACATAACCAAGGCTCAAACCCGGGCTGCTGCCACACAGGCATTCTGTAAAACCAGTCTCCATGGTACAAAGATGACAGGGCAGTAGAGAATGATGAAACACCCATCAATTAACTCATTATGAGTAGGGCTACCATTTGCCTACTCCTGTCAAATGTTCTGAACTGGTGATTTGGGATTGCATGGAAGGCTTTTAACTCCAGAACTTTTCATAAATGTTCAGTGATGTTCAGAACTGGTGATTTGGAATGCCATGGAAGGCTTTTGATTTCAGAACCTCCAAAAAAGGTTCAGTTATGTTCAGAACTGGTGATTGGTGAGGCCTCCTAATACACTCATATCCTACAGCGATGTGTCCTAATACACTCATATCTTACAGTGCTGTGTCCTAATACATTCATGTCTTACAGTGCTGTGTCCTAATACACTCATATCTTACAGAGCTGTGTCCTAATAAACTCATACCTTTCAGCGCCACCACATTGAAGAAAAGCATCATGTAATGTGTGGAAATGGCTTCATTCCAACCAGATACTTCCTGGTTTAATGCAAGGCCATTTGAAAGAGGTTTTCTTTTACCACTATCAGACAGAAAAACCTGACGGTGTTGACGTCGAGACAATGTTGAGTTGTATACAGGAGCCATATTGTTTTTCCCTCTGTTGCCAGCTGCCTCTGGCCTCTACTTAACCTTAAAATGCACACGTTTATGTTATCCTTTAAAACAATTCTTTCTATACAAAAGACGGGTTGGACAAGTCATGGCTGTGCCAGCAGCAACTTACAGGAGCTTGTTAGACCTTTTTGCATTTAGCAGATGTGGAGGGTAGAAAGGAGGCCTCAGGAATATAGTTGACAATGTGGTTGTCTGATTTTAATAGCTTTTTTATAAATATCTGACGGTGTTGCCAAAAACTTGGGACACATTTTGAGCAACCACAAAATAAGAATAAATAATGTTGTAAATCATACTGTGTTTTGTTTTCAGGAAGTTTTCATTCTACTCTTTCATCTGGCTTATATACTATACATTTTAAATGATTTCTTTTTTACAGTTTGTCATCAAATTGAAATGATCATATATTGTCTGACGACAACTGATTTTTTTGGGGTACTGGGCTAACATATAATCACAATATTTATAAAATGTAAAACAAACATATAAAATATATTCACATTTGTGCACAAAAACCTCAGATGATCGACCCTGATTATTTTAAATAAGAAAATTGTATTCATTTTCAACGGAATAAGCACTTTTTTTATTGGGACATGTTTTTGCCAGATAATCAGTGATAGGTTAAGGAAATACCTTAACTAACTTATGCATTTGTATATTCAATAATAAACATATGCATATCCAAACACTTGTATGTTCAATAATATTGAAGCATTTGTATATAATAATCAAGAAGTGGAAGCTGCATCACACAACCCAGGCACTGCCAAGAAGGGCTGTCTTTCAAGCCTCAGCAGTCAAACAAAAGGAAGATTATTGAAAGAAGCTACAGAGATGCCAGCAATCACTTTGAATGACCTACCGAGCTCAGTGTTTAAAACAAAAAAACGATTGTGTGTTGTTTAAAACTATTTATCACATGTAATTTCTAAGAAAATGTTATATTTAAAAATATATGTGTTGACAATTCCAGTTCGATTTTTTTTTAAATAAACAAAAATAAGTTTTGGATTTTAACCTTCAAATGGCACAGCAAGGAAACAATATATGACACAATTCAGTATAGGCCATGAATTAAGATTTTGAAATGACAATGCAGTGAGCAATTATGGAAACCAGAAAAGCATAGGATGTAAGACACATATCTCCACATCAACTGTCCCGAGAGAGCAATGAAGAATATCACAAATAGGATCCCATGTCTTTAGGAATACAATTAGCTAAAAATAAACCAAATGGGTAATAAAATCTGCATTGACTAGAATATATGCCTGAAGAAGACTTATAAATAATAACTATGTTTATAATATGAATATTCAACTGTAAAAATTATTGATTTGACTGTGACATACATGTAAGTCGAATGAAATGTTAAATTAGTAGTGAAAAGTAGGTCAACTGCCTGGTTTAGGTGCCTGTTTGTTTAATTGTTTAATTGTAGTTATACTTAAACGGTATTAGCACCCACATTGAATAACGATTTTTTTGGTGTTTAAAAGGGTTATCAAGCTATTACATCTGACCTCCTATTTTTTGCTCTTATTCTTATATGTATACGTATATTTGTCATGCAGCAAAACACCTCTCTATATCCATATGTCTCTCTTTTTTCAGACAGCTTCTTTTTTTTACCACAAAGACGCACACTCACACACACACTCGCAATTCACGTACATTGCACCTGCAAGCAACCAGTAACCTGAAATTCTTCGTGTTGGGTCGTTTAGCCAATTTGATACTGGATTGCTTTGGGAAAATAAGTAGCTTCAATTTTGTGAAAGATGAAAGTAAAAGCTTAAACAAACTGCTGTCCCTAAATGTGTGTGTGGACAAGGCTTGTGAATGTGTCCTTTTGAAAGACAAAACACCAGACGAGAAACGGAAACTCGAGGAAGCCAGTATTGACGGGGTAAAGATGAGCGTGTGATGAAGAGGAGAGCGGCGACAGTCAACCGCCTGATCCCTCGTCACTCGTCTCCTCATTATTGACTGTAGCGCGTTTTGACACCATGCAATTTCCAAATGTGTGCATGGCACGAGCAAATAATCACGGAGTCAAGGTAAATGATCTGGGCTCAAATTCTGATTGAGATAATTGTCAAAAACCCTCGAATCAAGCCACTGCAGTCAATGGTCTTTAATGCGAAATTAGTGGCTCTTGATAACTTGCAGTCCGCAGCAATTCCACAGTCATCAGACACTAATGAAAATAAGCGGGACAGAATGCGTGGCATTAGGGCCTATTCTAATGCCTGCTCATAAGTCTGGCCATAAATATGCTGTTTTTTTATGGATTATTTCTTCCGGTGCACTACTCATCATCTAGCACCGTCTGCTCATTAGAAAGCGACAGTTTTCCCTCTGTCTAGCTCATTTAATTGTTCAGATGTTCATACCTTTTGTGTTTTTGAAAGCTAAGAGTTGAATAGCTTATAATGCGAAGTAGATAATAATCTCACAGAAAAATCTGCATCAAAGGACTCTGCAATGGTAATAAATATAAACGATAAATGTATTACTGATTAATAAGAATTATTATCATAGCCTAATTTTACAAATGTATTATCCATTTATTATAACCCCGATGAACATGAATTTTTATTTTTACTTTTTTTTAACAAGTATGACATATTTTCCATAGTCACAATCAGGAAACTACCAAATTGGAATTTCATTAACCCGCGCGGGATGACTGTCCGTTAATTCCATGGCGAATGGAAAGGATGAAACCGGCTGAAGGGGTTCATTAGCGTGTGTGATACCGAACCCGGCTCCAAGAGGACAAAAATCACTAATTAGCTCGCAGAGTGTATCCCATCGCCTCGAGGGCTATTTGGTAAGGTGATGAGACACAAGACTCCACCAGAGTAACTGCCTTGTGATTGCATCTTATCGATACATAAATGATACAAAGAATGTCATCTTTTTCCCAAAGATATACAAATGGTTCTAATGATTAATGATATAATGATTGTTCAGTAAATGCACACAACACATGAATACCGCATACATACATTTCTAATGTTTGTGATTAATAGGTCTACTAAATTGCTAGATTTAAGATACAAGCGGTATTTTTTCTTAGTAGGGTATATAGGCCAGCACCGTAAAATATTAAAAATAATTTAAAATAGTCCTAACGTTTCAGTCATACAATTTGTAAAAGCAATAGGCCTAGCTTATTCTCCCGACAGGCTACTGGAATCATTAATAATTATTATATTTAAAGAATGTAAAAGTTATGAATAAATATGCTTTGTCTACATGATATTATGACATTTATTCCGTCCGTAAAAATGTTGGCATGTATACATTTTTGTGTAAACCCACAAAAGTCTGGGAAAGGGGAGGCACTTAAGGGTTAACTTCAACTGGTTTCGCAGTAAACTTATGGGACAAAATAGCTGTAAAGTTATGCAAAAGTTATTCTATATCCTTCGGGCCGTCCCTAATCCGCCAAAACCTCATTCTTTCATTGGAGAACTGTGCCTCTTTTCTTGTTTTTCGCTCTCTATACAACATAAAGTCAGTCTGAATTTAATGGTTATGTCGGGATGTGAGAGGGATTTTGCGAAGGCGAGGCCCCCTTTTACCGATATATTGCCCTCTTCATCGTGTGAGTCTACCAACCCAATGCGACCCCATATTATTCTCTGAGCGTCTGTCTTGAATCACAAACTAGCCTGATTTTCACTACATCGCTGGGAAATGCAGGCAGTTGATAATAGAGATTTCGCTTTCATTTTTTACGCTTGACTTGGTTATTGTTGCTTTTCTCTTCCACCGTGATTCCCTTTCCAGGGATTAGCCCTGACTTCGCCCACTGGCGGCCAAAGTGGCTCGAAACCCAAGATGACAATTGATGCGGATCAAGGCAAGGCTATTCGAAGCTATTCTGTGCTCTAAAGAAGTGATCTGAGCCAGAGAGAGAACCATCAAGTCGGGGCTCAATGAAGGCGTTCAGAGGAGTGACGCGCACTTTTACTTTCTAGTGAAAAAAAACGGATGCTCCTTAACTGCTTCCCAAGACCGTAAAGCCTGAACTGCCAAGAGATTCATTGCCATTCAATTACTATTTCGAAAGTTAGAATAGATTGTGCCAAAACGATTAAAAATTGGTATGGTTATCTGAGTTGGTACATAACAGTTTCACTTCAGCCCAAAGACCGCTGGCCAGTACCTAGTTGATAAATAATGAGGTAGTCTTTGTACCTTGGCAGTTTCTGCTCTGTGATTTATTACATCATGATCGAATCATAGTTGTAAGGCATCTGGATTGGCAGGGTCATCAATGATCAACAGATGTTTGAGCCTAGTTGAATAAACATATGCCACTGTGCATGTGTGTAAATAATAAGCATGAACAGGAAAAGTATACTTGACAATCATTTAGTATATTGTTAGCTGTTTATTCAAGAGATCCGTTTTTATTGCAGATTCTTCCCAAATCATATATCTCAGAGATACTGAGAGAAGTTAATCTTTGCTGACGGTGTTGTGCGTTCTTCCGTCAACTGGGTTGGTTGGCTCTCGGAAAGCACATGTTGTCTGAGCACACAGACGGGATAATGAACAAACATGCAGCCTGCAGAAGAGACACAAAAGCCGCTTTGACTTCCTCACTGCTGGTCGCCTCTGGGGACCGGCATGAGGCAGAGAGGGTTCTGCTCTCCCAGGTCGCCGCCACAGCTTCTCATCGCTCCTGCGAACTGGGAGGCAGAGACGTCTTGTTTCATAACAAGACAAGAAGCTGACTTCTTTCAGCTCCAGTGAACTGGACATAAACCCCGGCTGACACCCTCCAGTGCCCAAACTGAACGAGGGGGCGGGCGAGAGAGAAAGAGAGGGAGCGAGAGAGAGAGAGTATAGTTGGAAGGTGTGTTGTGCACGATGGATAAAGCTGTTATGCTGAGAAATACAATCGGCCCCAGTCTGTCATCTGTTCCTGGACATTTATTGGTGGACATTTCATTCTATTTTTAAGACACGTTGATGTCGCAACTGACCTCTAAGACCAGTACTGTAGCGACTTGATCATTAATTTGAAATTGTGTTGTTTTTGATAAAACGGCGTAAAAATGTAATAAATAAATTGAGAAAAGTGATACAAACGGCGTAAATCGTTCTGCTATAGACTTGTATATTTAGGCCTATTATCTCAGTCAATTAAACAATCTAACAAGGCAAATACAAAAAGTGAAAAGTGTGAAACGGTACCCATTTCCGGGGTCAATTGTAACACAACCTCAGGGGGAATTTTGAACACATATCAGAACTCTATTGTCCTTTTACACAGTAAATGTCAGTGCAATTAACAATTTAAATACAGAGCATGCATTTTCCTACTCTTTGTTCAGTAAAATGCTGAGGAAATAGGCCTGGAGTAGTGTAACCACTCACAAATTCACAGACTAAGCTATTGTTGAGCATGTAGGCAGCCATCCTACCACAAGGGGTCACTAGAGCATGACAAAGCCAGGCAACCATGTCCGACACCAACCCCACAAAGCCTGAACAGCACTGAGCTAATTGGTACTGCCACATGGGAGACCCCCAGGCTTTGTGGGTAGTCTGTGACCAGGACTTGAACTGGCCTCAATGAAATAGCTGCACTGTGACACAATTACTTTTCCAAAACAATAGTTTCTACCATGTTCTCAAGCTATACAGTGCTTTTTTACAAGCACTTGATTTACTAACTGTGGAGTAAAACAAGCTTGAGTTCTTGCGTACAATAGTAGATCTAAGCCCATAGTTCATTCAGAAATTTTATTCTTTAAGAATCAAAAGTATAAATGCATTTAACTCCAAATGGCACTTACGGATGAAGCGACTGCACAAATCCTTATGACACAAAAGTTGAAAGGTTTTATATTATTTTACTCAAACAACTAGCCTGAAATATTTGTTGTTGTGTTGGTTTGTGTACAAAACAATCTGGCCTAATCAAATACAAACTATGGTAAAAATCAAGTCATTACATGGATAGCTTTCCATGTATTTTATTTTCTTTGTAGTAAATAAAACACACAGTCATTTTACAGTCAAGGCTTTTTAAAACATCACTGCTTTTGCAAGTGTGTGCTGACATTCCCAGATCATTGTGTGAGTTTTGTCCAAAATATTGAACCATTCAAAGTAAAACCCCCAAAAGGCTGGAGACGTTTGACATCGTCGTTTTAACAGGCTATCTAATAGGCTCTGTGTGGAAAACAGACTAAGAGATGAAAAACACCAAGCCTTTTATATAGCAATAGGGAGCATGTCAAACTTCCCTAGCCTTTTGGGGCATCTTTTACTCCCCCCCCCCATTCATTTTGTTTGCTACTGTACATCTTGTTATAAACCTTTGTTTGGGGGGTGTGGGAGGGTAGTTCAGTAGCATCCCGTTATAGAGCGTTGCAGATTCCATGAATACATCAGATGGCGTGCTTGTACTACATTATATATTTCTACCTGAATATTCATAAAAAAACTGCCTACTGAATACATTTCAGAGTATTCTAGTAATTGTTTTCTAAAACAAGACATTGGAAGGACAGAATTAGTTAAAGTAAGACAATCAGCAAAACCACTTTTAAACCCCCCTAATAAATACCCTTCCCTCTGCCACACCAGAAACACAGCAGTACCCAGAGCTAATAAATGCTCCCCCTCCCCCAATTTTGACCAGCCCCCAAACCACCACCCCAAAGAAGCTCTAAACATCCCTTAGTGTGATTATAAACCACTGAACTCACATATTACTACCCTAACCCTAACCCTAACCCTTAGTAGGCTTCACACTCATACATGTTAGCATATAATGCTACAAAAAACAATTATCGTCTACTTTATCTTAAAAGACAGATTCTATACATTTGATGTTTGGTCATTTTAAGTACAATGCATCCATAATATACAGTATATTATTTAGTAAATGTTCCACATAACCCTCTATGCTTGTGGGTTCAGGGCAGATGTTCTCGGGTGCCTCACTATATTCTTTCTTTTTTTCTACTTTTGTTACAGCCATACTTGATTTCGCTTATGTATTTTTAAATCAGTTGTTTACAAACAATGTTGGGTGACTACATTTAGGGCAAAACACTATAATTAATGGGTTTCTTACTTTTGGCTAGTGAAACTAGGTGCCCCTCAAAAAGAAAAAGAACTCATGTATACTAGCTTGTTAGGAGCTAACGAAAAGTCTTTTTTTCCCTTGTGAAGAGCAGTTGTGTGTGAGTGTTTTCTCTGTCCCTGAGAGCTGTTTTTTGTGGGTTGACAACCCAGCCTTTCAGCGCTCAGTGCGTTACACCAATTAAAGCACGACATGCTGTATATGTAATGGCCCGACGAGTGATTGTTTTTGACAAGCAACAAAACGCATAGATCCTCCCCTACGATTAGTCCACGCAGAGGGTTGGGGTGAGGGGGTTGACGTCACTCTGAGCCCTGCGAGGCGATGGGAGTCAACGAGAGGAGGAGCTGCCCCGATCTTAACAAGATGATGGTATGGGTTTTAGTCACAGAAAAGGGTGATTAACTTTGCTCACATGGTGTTCAGCTCAGTACCAGGAGCCGATAAAGTTGTTCACGTTTTATAAATATTCTCCATCTCTTTAGTATCTTCTTCATCATCTTACTCTTTGAGTCAGACTAAGCCTGATGGCCTGAGTGTATATACATTCCTCCAGTCCTGGGGGCATGACTCTACTGTAGCAAGGGATAAGCAGCCTGCAATCAGAGCTGTTCATTGTTAACATTTTGTGGAAATGCCTGACATGAAGATCAGGGTTTTGCTAGAACAGCATGCTCCTGCACAAAAACTATAAGAAAGCCACAGCATTTTATTCCCACCACATGTGTCTTGCAGCCATCAATAATTGTTACTGTGCAAAATCAATAGATACTTCTTGTTAATTCAATTGTTTTTAATCAAGTTGTGGTATTATTCTAGAAGCCCACAGTAATTTATTCATTTATATGAGTATTTGACTTGCCCGAAATTATACAGCTAAATAATATCTTTAATGTAGGTGCTGCTTTGATATGTTGTGTGTGTGTGTGTGTGTGTGTG
>JACXGK010009232.1:0-20407 GCA_016801125.1 Novumbra hubbsi
GTTACAGTACGTATATATATGTATATACATAGGTCTCCACCTATACCCTGGACTTCAATAATTCCGGCTCATCGATAGGAAAACACTGCCTACCACCTCGTTACCAGCAGGAACAGACAGTGGAATCCTCTCGGGAGTTGTTCACACAAGTCGCGCAATTGGATCTACATTACGCTCTGTTCACAACACAACCCTTACATCCAACCTATGAGCTGCCTGAGGGAAATCCCCTTTAATATTATGTACAGTATACAACCTATCGTCATTGTTCCTTGACTAAGGGACTATACCACTAAATGCTCCAAAGGCAAGGCCCTGGATTATTATCATTGTCCTAGCCTGTGTTGTGAGCTTTGTCCATTAGTGTGAAAGCAGAAAATCAAGAATATCTTTGGAAAAGTTTTAGGTATTAAAAGTACTGAATTACATATTCATGAACAGAGCTACAGATGCAGCTGGAAATCCTGGTTTTAACCATTTGAACTCACTAGGTCTTTGACAGTGTCTGAGCGGTCGTCCCATTCTGGAGAGGAGAACTCGTATTTCCCAGCTAGGATCATACGAAGCATTAGCATCTGCTTTCTGTGCCAGAAGGGAGGGGAACCAGCCAACAGGGTGTACATGATCACCCCAGAACTCCATCTGCAATCACCACAACATTGTTTTTACAGGGCTTTCTATTCTTCCTAGGTCTTGTACTATTTAAAAACTCTGCAATAATTAACTAGGTATGACAATGGAATAAGCTTAGCTAAATTGATACTCTTATAAAAGTAATTAGCAATCATACAAAATTTGTATTGAAAATAAAAAAGCAGTTGAATGGAAACCAGAATGGGTCCTCACATGTCCACGGCAGTCCCATATCCCCTGTGGTTAGGCTCCATGGAACACTCAATGATCTCAGGAGCCAGGTAACCAGGGGTCCCACACACCTCTGGTAGGGAAAACAGACCAAAAATAATTCACATTCTTATAACTAGTACAACAAATTAATAAAAATAAAAATAGATGAACCATGTATTAAAACACATTCAAAATAACATCAAGGGTATACAGGAAACACATCGGACTGTTGCATGTTATAAACCACCCTGTACTAGCTAGTACTATAACAGTCAGTACTATCCTTTCCACCCTAATCCACCCTGTACTAGCTAGTACTATACCATTCATTGCCATCTTTCCCACCCTAAACCACCCTGGACTAGCTAGTACTATATCAGTCAGTACTATCCCTCCCACCCTAAACTAGCTAGTAATATGCCAGTCAATACTATCCTTCCCACCCTAAACTATCCTGGACTAGCTAGTACCATACCAGTCAGTACTATCCTTCCTACCCTAAACAACCCAGGATTAGCTAGTACTATATCAGTCGGTACTATCCTTCCTACCTTAAACACCCTGGACTAGCTAGTACTATACTGGTTTCATTCGGTAAGGGACGACGACGTAGAGACAAGTCATGTTATTGAGGCAGGATTCTACACAGTGCCCCTGTGGGTCCTCCCAGAGGTACTGTGGGACTGCAGTACTCCCAACACACCATTACAGATGAAGTAACATTCAAAGCAAATATGGCTTTTCACCCATGGTACCCATCCAACCTGGAAGTTTCAGCAATTGTGAAAAAAAACTATGGTCAAGAGATGTTGTGCTAAAAGGTATATATATTTGAAGAATAATAGTAATGCAATTAATTATTTTCTGTTATATATATACATATATATATATATATATATATATATATAAAATGGAAGATTATTGAAGAACCCCATGCATATATTATTTTTCACTTTGAAATTTGGGAAAACCCTTAAAGTGTAAATACTATAACTAAACATGAACCTATAGTATAACTATAACAATAGTATAACTATATGCACATGTATAGTATAGTATATTATTGTATTGTATAGTACTGTATTTCGCTCAAACAGGGCAGCATGCCTGATGTTCTATGAATCCAGTGAAGTTCAGCAATGCCCTTTGAAAGGCGACTCTGCACGTGTCATGTTGCATCTTAACCTTTTTGAGCCAATGTTTAGGACAGGATAGAAGGGTGCTGGTGGTGACGTGTATTAGGCTTTGACAAGCGTGAACACATAATTGTTAGTGTAGTATTGTCCTACTATTACAGCATTTGAAAACAATACTCTTTTCCACTTTATGAGGGCCAGCATGTAAACATCCCACCTAATTTCCTTCTGCTACAATGTTTCATTCTATGCCACTATGGGCATTTACACAGGACCAGTTTCTACAATGATTTTACTTTTTACTTCACTCAGTCTTAGGTTAAGTGGTACACTAACAAACTAGATTTGCGTTGCCGGCCATAGACCAAACATGTAGTTAGAAATGACTAACTAACCGTTAAGTGTCTGTCCCGGCTCAATTTGGAGGGAGAAGCCGAAGTCAGTCAGCTTAATGTCCATGTTGTCATCCAGCAGGATGTTCTCAGGCTTCAGGTCTCTGTGGATGATGTTCTGGTCGTGTAGAAACTTAACCACCTCCAGCAATGCACGCATTATCTTCCTACAGGGTCAAGGAGAAAGTCATCCCTTAAACCAATCCAATTCCACAGCACACACAGCTAATCATTCAATTTCCCTTAAATGCTTTAGTGAACCCCTTAATGTAAAAAAGATTGGTCCAAATATACAAAGAATTTGGATCCAACCCAAGGTGTGACAATGAAACAGTGGGGAAATGTGGCGAGGGGCAAGATTTTGACCTGGTTTCCTTCTCACTCAGAGTGACTTTTTCTGTGAGGTAGTCAAACAGCTCTCCTCTTTTCATCCTGGAATACACACAGATGATATGGTTCTAATTAACTTTTTTATTGTTCTATTAACCACGTAATTTGTCGAACAAACAGATCAATGCGCACGGCCCAGGGACCTTGTCCGTGTTCAGTATAGATTTAAAAGCTAAATATTGAATTAATTTGGTAATGTAAAATGTCTATACCGTTGCAGTGTAATACTGTCTTCTGGCAGACTAGATGAGCAGTACAATACAGATGTTTATACATTGTCAAGCGGCTGTATGATGGAGAGTCTGGGAACTTACAGGTCAAACACCAGGAAGAAGAAAGCTTTGGACTCATAACAATCCTTCAGCTGGACTATGGAAAGATAAAACAATAATGTTGTAAGATAAA
Source organism: Novumbra hubbsi (assembly GCA_016801125.1). Lineage (NCBI taxonomy): Eukaryota > Metazoa > Chordata > Actinopteri > Esociformes > Umbridae > Novumbra > Novumbra hubbsi. Next base: position 3,170 of record JACXGK010009232.1, read on the forward strand.
ACTACATCTGGACATGAACAGGCATTCAAAACAGAGTTAAACAGCACAACAAAATCTATCAATTTCACCTGATGTTAATATTGTTATAGAGCAGTGAACTAGTGCAAAGCACAAAGTTTTTTCAACCCTCTGGGGTTGAAAAGTCCTCTTGGAGGTTAGTGATGTATTGCCGATATACCAGTACTCAGCACTCTGTCTAGGCACTCCACAATGTGTTGTGCACGAGAACAGCTCTTAGCCGTTGTGTACTGGCCATATAACACCTGCTCCCCCATGTGCATTATCGCTGTACATATACCGTACATCATCTTATATGGTGTTATGTATTGATCTCTATCTTATTTGATTACAAACAAAATTGTGTTCCAGTGCACATACAGTACAGTATGATCTCTGGTTGTAATTTATGTACAACTGAGTGCTGTCTTACAATCGGTATGTCAGGTGGTCATTGAGGTAGACAAAAGTCTACTCCAGAAATAGGCTAGATGGATAGTCTTTTCTAAACACGTTTTTTTAACGAAATTTTTGTTTGTAATACCATAATAGCTTAAGTTAAACCCACGAAAATGTCTTAAAATTATGTTCTTTTGGATTTACTCACTGATGTTGTTCATTCCATATACTTTCTTGAGAATATCAATTTCCTTCACGGTCGCCAATCTAATCTCCTCAATCTCTGCAGCAGAGATCTTGTCAGAAGGAGTGACGTCGATGATCTTGACAGCGTAGTCCTGTTGGGTTCGTTTATTAACACAACGTCTCACCACACTGCTCACCCCTCTGAGACACAAGGACAGAGAAACATCAACATCTGCATCTTATCTAAGGCTTCTTAGTCACAACACAGACATTTCACATGTGTTTTGTGTGTACAGTTGGAACTTCTGTTTCTGTTCAATGTCCAGAAATGATAAACAATGACAATGTTCCCTGTCATGGATTTTAACAAACAGCCTGATATTGATGGTCTATGCTGATCAGATACAACCATTGAAAAACTGAAGCCAAGCTTTAAGCATCCTTATACTCATGGTACAAAAAGGAAGTTTTCCTTACCATTTTCTTCCATGTACTATACGGCTGAGGTGTGCCTTACAATGATGTATGTATGAAGTCACAGAGCACAAATAACCAATAAGAATGTTGGTAGTGTGCGTCACTAATAGCTGACTTACTCACACACACTCCATGTTCACTTCAAAACAAAAATCTCTAGGGACACTGAGTCCCTAGGTTGGAGAACAGAACTCTACATCATATAATCCATGATTGTGAAGTGTCATCTTTACTGTAGCTTTATCATATGCATTTTCCAACTGCCAACTTTTGTAGATCGGGGAAACATTTATGAATTGGTTGGTGCTGTATAATGTGGGCTGTAGGTTTGATAACCACAAGTAAGATAGCGTGATTTTTCATTTAAAACTTCATTTTAACTTTCCTGACTTTCTTAAAGCAAGACATGTAACACTGACAGGAGATCACTCAGATTCTATCAAAACCACCTGTCTTCCTCAGCACTGTATTATTTAGTTACGTAACGGAATAACTCTGTTAGTCACAAAAACTTGTAACATTGTTAATGATTCGCCTGCCATATCCAGGCTAGCCAGGGATTGGCTATACATCTATAATAGTTTTGTGTCATTATGTGCAGCATAATTTGCAACGTTTTAAGGTATAAATGACCATATTTCCCATTCCTTATTATGTCCTACCTTCCCAGGATCTCCTTGGGTTCATATTTGTCATAGAACTCCTGAGCTCCCACCCAATCAGGAATCTCTTCCTCTTTAGTCATGTTAGATGGGTTGCTTGTACAAGACTGCTATGCAACAGTACTGCTGCTGTTGACAAAAAGCTGGGAAGAAAAGAGAACAGGTTACACAGACTGTCACTGTTGCATGTGCGAATGGATCCAATTATGGCATGGCTACTTTAAGTACAATAAACAGAATAGGGTGACCCGGGATACTCATTTGAGAAGCAGATGCATGTTTAACTATGCAACAATTTTGTGTGAAAAAACAAGCAGTTCATGTTTATGTTAAACACATTCAAATATAACAGAAAACATTTGGAAACGACCCTACCAGACTTTGTCCGATAGAAACGTTGGTTGTAACGATTGGCAATTAAAACATTTTGTTCGGCGGAATTGTTCGGCAGTGTATAAATGGAGATGAAGCGCCGCCCCCGTTCCCAAACCACAACGAGCCAAGGTACAGGGGAAAAATAAGCATAATAGACAGAATATATTATTAAATAGTATTCGCAAAATAACAATAACAAAATATTCCTAAACACTTTTATTCAATGTCTGTAATACGTATTTACACATATATTTATTTAAACAACTCGAAGAACTGTCAACATAAATATTTACAAATGAATCACAATGTTAATACAAATTAACGTATATCATCGCAATTTAGAGGAATATAACCCATATAGACGTTTTGTCTGATGCCTGTAAAAATCGAATATTGGCGTACTATAGAGTAGAAAATAGAGATTACCTTAAGAATCGATGATCATCAGCCATGCTACAGTTTTCAGCGTTATTATAAATTATAAATTGACTGATACAATCGTTGTTCTGATAACGAATTCCTTCAGCTGAGCCTAGCCGCTAATAAAACATGGTGTTCCTGTACACCGCGTTCTTATCAGAAGGTGACCTTTTACATCACAGCAGTTCCAAGCCGATAGTTTACATCACAGTAGTTCCAAACACGAAGTTCCCACGAGTCCATGATCAACACTCACCGTATCAATGTTTAGTGGGTTTTCCTACGCTGCAGTTAAATCCATCATAATCCAAATACGTGATAGCGAATAAACGATGAACTAGTTACTGTACTTGGATTTAGCCAACGATAACAGCTTGGCTGTGTTCATGTGGACCGTGCTAGCTTTGGAAAAGGGTAAATGCTAATGTCAGATGCCAAAAATAAATCCGCTATAGTTGAACAGGCCCACCACATGCATGACATAACACACCGGCTGACAACCCACCAAAATGAATGACATTCTCACCAGCGACAACCCACCAAAATAATTCTACAGACACATTTTATTAATGTAAGCATACACTAGAGCAGAAGTCAAATGAGGCACAAAACATCACTTCAGTTACAATAACGACGTGCTCTGGATCAAATTACGGATTTATTTACCCCTTCTACAGCAAGGCCTCTCAGTCAAATTTTAAGCAAAGATTATTATATAATTATGAAGACCATTTAGCTTCACCGTAACTGTGGTTTTAGTAGAAATATGGAATAAAATTTGAAGGGTATTGTCTTTCAAGTCCATAATTGAGTGGAGGACACCAATTGTACCTAAAAACTGCGGTTGCAAGAGTTCAATTGCTAAAATGAAGTATACATTCGTTGCAGTGTTTCTCCAATTACATAATTACACAGAAAGACTTTCATTCAGGATGGTGAATACTTAGATCAGTTGTGTAATTTTGTTACTGTACTACTATCATACATACAATCACAAAGGAAAAGTAGGTATCTGCAGTTAATGTTAGAACTTGTTTCTCATACCATTTTTAAACCCTTTAACCAGTCCATCTGTCAGTTGACATGGACCTGTAGTCTCACCATACTTGCGTTAGACAATTCCAGTACTGTTCTTCCAATCCTAAACCTTCCTGGACTAACCAATACTATAGATGTTGTTCTTTTTCACTGAGATTTTTCTTTGACAGTACGGCATAGAATAAAAGCATGTTGAAAAAGAATACATAAAGGGCGAGTGGCCCATGGAATCCATGGAAAGCATCCCACTATGACTGCATGCAAGAGCCATCAGAGAACACAACATATGATTCAGAAGTGCTTTATTACATCCAATGCTTGTTACAAGCAAATTGTTGTCATACAACTCTAATCCAGAGGAGACACAAAAGGGTGGGCCACGGGAATATTTACTAACAATGAAGATGACATTGTGATCCATCCGAAATATAGCCTGGCTACCCAACTGTTCACTGCTTGAGTAGGAATGACATTTACTCATAACATAAGTCAAGATGACTTACTCTTAATCTCATCCCTTGTCACAAAGCCAATTTAACCTGTGGGTTACTTTTAATTTAGTCAATCATACAACCAACACAGATAAACATTACAAACTATTATTACAAGCTTTAAAAGCATCAACCTGAGAAATATTTTATTGTTAATAAGATTAATTGACGAGAAAACAATGCAGGTATATTGAGTCTTTATTAGCACTATGTGTATGTGGAGTCCGTCTGCAGCCTCGATGTGCCAGGCTCCCTCTCAGGACATCCCTGTGGAGGACAAGGTTAGTTACATATAAACAAGAGAAATGATTGAGATTGGGAGACAGAAGACTCCAAGAGCCATGTATAACATCAGCGTGACAACTGGCCCAACACAGAGTAAAACCATTATGTCATTTTTAAATAAACTCCACACCAAAAATAGAGAAATCAATTAAAGTAGAGAGTTTGGCATGTGCTATACCATTCACTATTTTAAATGTAATATACTGCTACATAACCCTATTGCCAATCAGCAAATAGCACTATCTTTTTATTTTAAGATCTTGGTGCCAAGAAAAGTAAGTGTTATTCTAACTAAAGACACCACTAATACCTGTGTGGAGACTTAATCCTGTGTGGAGACTTAATCCTGTGTGGAGACTTAATCCTGTGTGGAGACTTAATCCTGTGTGGAGACTTAATCCTGTGTGGAGATTTAATCCTGTGTGGAGCGCATTCAAGGCCAAGACATTGAGATTACAATGACGTCTCAGATACATGACGGTTTGAGTTACACCAGGCCGTGACAATATAGGCTAGCCTCAGTGCTGCCCCTAACATGATATGTTCTGTTGTAGGGTACTTCAGGTTGTCGTTTACTATATGCACTATGCATCGTCTTATAAACACATGGTCGTGATACAACAACCATTTAGATCTTTCGGGCAAATATAAAAGCACAATTTCTAATAACAGTGTTTTCTAATTATAAGAACAGCCTTTAAGACTTACCATTGGAGAACTTGCACTGCTTGAGCACCTCACTGAATCCCTCACAAAGTTTCAGGTCACTCTGGGTCTGGGCACACTCAATAAACTGCTTGAGCTCGTAGGAGCAGGCGCCCTGCTGCGGGCCAGGCTCCTGTTGGAACATGGACTGGGGCTGCTGCTGATGCTGGGACGGCTGGTACATGGGAGGTGGCTGTTGATACTGCTGCTCCTGGGAAACACAAAGCATAACCGCACGTTAGGATTGGATTTAATTATTCACTGTTCAGATGCCCAATAGTCTAGGCCTGGAACACGGTGCAATATCCCACGGCTTACCGGCTAACACTCTTACAGCCATCACTACAAGGCCCCATGACACAAATCACTTAATTCCCATGGCCCGGTCATCGTGACAAAGCAATGGCTACCCACCTGGTAGGTGACGTCAGGCCTGGCAGCCTCCTGGCTTCCCCCGCCTCCACCCATCCCTCCGGTCATAGCGTGTCCAATCATGTGCCCTGCGGCTGACCCGACCGCTACTCCGGCAGCTGTAGTGGCCATCTGAGCAAACATGCCCGGCTGGCGGGGGGCGGCAGCGGCTGGGGCAGCCATGGCTGAAGGGGGGGCATGGGCGGGCGCTGGGGCATACGACGGCGGAGCTGCAGCCCTGGCCATTGGGGGTCTTGGTGGCGCTGCCCTGTCAGTCGTGCAAGGGAGGGGAAGAAGGAGGTTATTTGTTTCTGGACATTTTGAGTCTGTAATGCAGATACTGGAGACACTGGACTAGTCTACAGAAGGACAGTTTTATTGCTTGAATCAGCTTAACAGTTTTTAGATGTGGTAACAATCGTGAAAGGGTTTTCAATGAATCAATTAGCCTTTTAAAATGATGAACCCGGATAAGCAAACACAACATGCCATTAGAACACAGGAGTGATGGTTGCTGATAGTGGGCCTCTGCACGCCTACGTAGATATTCCATTAATAAATCAGCCGTTTTAAGCTACAATACAATATTCATTTTGTTCATTTACAACATTAACAATGTCTGCATGTATTTTTGATAAATTTGACGTAATTTTAGTGACCCCCAAACTTCTGAACGGTAGTGTATATATACACATCTGACTAGAAATATACATTTCACGAATATCATTATCTTTCCAGATAAGCAAAAACCTCATGCAGCTTAGTTGCGAGAGCGTAGCCAAAGGTACATTACCGTATGAATAATTCTATCTAGAAAACATAAGTACAGGCATGCAGCAAACGACGTTAACGTATTTACTGCGTAACATTAGCTAGCAAGCAAAAAGTTGTTATCTATCTAATAAAGCTACCTCGCTGGAGGGGCCATCCTTGACGTCCGGCTTCGGCTTCCTCTTGGCATTTTCAACTGATAGATAAAGTTAAATATGACAATAAAACGCCTGTTTTAAAGAAAGCTTAGTGTATAGCTAGACAGCTAATCGACCTTCGTAGATACGTAAAGGTTAATTCCGGAACTTTCTACCGTTTCCACCACGGTAAATTCGTACAACATCCGGTGACGTATGTAATATTTTAGAAACTGGATGGTTCGAACCCTGAACGCGGTTCAGCTGAAAGCGATGGTAAGATTGGCAACGAGCGGTTCTGCGTGATAATTATCTTGTGCGATAGCGATTCAGTATCCACCTGCCGGAAGTTTCGTATTTTAAAGGCCTACGTTAAACAATGCTTTATAGATGTATATTTTTGCTTTAGCAAGCACACAGTGTTAACCATTATGCGTTTGCTAAACAGGTTTATTTTAAGAATCAGAAGAAACGTCATTTAGATTGAAACGGTCTGTTTGCAACGGAGTGTTGCTTTAAAATTATTATAAATTTAAACAACCACATTTGTGGAACACTAAATCAGAGATATTCAACTCTTTCCTCAGGGACCCACAGCCATCCATTACATTTGTTTATTCCTGAAATAGTTCACCTGATTAGACTTGTTGGCTAACCTTTAAACGTTTAATAAGTGAATTTGCCGTGCCTGTGCCAGGGTTTCAACCAAATTGTGAGTTGTTTTGTTCCTGGAGAGGAACAAAGACATAAGATTTAGGATACAAATGAGGTAAATAAGAAGCTAACAAGGAATCTAATGTTTCTTAATAACCGTACATTAGGAAGTAGTTATGTTCTTTTCAAACATTATGTATTACTGACCATTCTTCATTAATAGTTCCTCAAACAAAAATGAGCAGAAAACAACTCATGCAGAAAAACAAATCCATGCTTTTGTTACTTCTAGGTTAGATTATGGCAATGCTCTTTTTGGTTATGGAGTCACTGGCTTGTTGTCTATTCGTTGCGCCCCCCTCTTGCCTGTTGGGCCTGTCTGGGGCCTCCCCGGAAAGGGCCACAGTGGCACTACACCCCCCTGTGTCAGCCCCGAGGTTTTACACTGCTATATTATTGTTCCGGGGGAGTAGGGTCAGTTTTCCTTCTCCACCATTTTAAACTATGGTAAATCTATGGAATGTGCTGTAAAATTGTCCTTGTCTGCTGCTCCGTTTAAACTCGAGGTCTTGGCCCACACCTCCAGAGTACCAGGCTTAAAAGACTTGTTGCTTTCTGTATCCAAACCCCTCATGTTCGTGTTGTAGCTCAAAGTACTACCTGACAATTCCAGCATCCACCCTGCTGACCATTCTCCCCAGGCTGTCCCTGTTCTTGTCCATCTGGTCATGCTTCTAACGTGGACTCTGTTTTATAAGACTCATCTCACGTGCATTTATTCATTATTACAACTTATCTGGTGCATAATCGGTTTCTCTCGCAAATGTAATAGAAAAATGGAATAACTGCCACATGTCGATACTAAAACTAACTTTACCTCACTTGATTAGGGAGAATTGATTTCAGTTTCAACTGCTGTTGCTGCAAGTCCACATGGATAATTTGTTCTACATATCAACCCCTTTTTGCTGCGTAAATCAGTTGTTGGTAGGAAGTCAATTTAAGTAGTTTCTCCACAATTTGATTAACTTAACATATTGATTTAAAGAGTGTGTGTAAATATTATAGAGGTAATTGTGCTATTTGTTTTATAGAGACGGCTAGGATAATTTTGTCATATCGGGACAACCTCTCTGTATAGCTTAGTCATTGAGACCCTGTATAATCCTGTGGATGCAACCCATGTGACTACACAGCAAGGAGCTGTGACTTGACGTGGGCAGGAGGCAAAATAGCATTAAAGCAGTCGTTTTGATTTGTTATCATGTGCACGCTGTGTAAGTATTGTATTTTATTTAAAAATGTAGACATTTTGCTTTAACATTTGGAAAATATGTGATGATTTCTGCTCCCTATTCATTGTGTTTATAGCAAAGTCTGATGTTGTGCTTTGGTAACTGTATTTATATACCTTAAAGAACTTGCTGAAGGATGTGGAAAGGCTGAGCACAGCAATAGCTCATGATTTCTCAGTCTTAACTGGTTACCATCAAGCATAGGATGATTTCTCAGTCTTAACTGATTACGAACCAGCATGGGATGATTTCTCAGTCTTAACTGATTACCAACAAGCATGGGATGATTTCTCAGTCTTAACTAATTACCAACAAGCATGGGATGATTTCTCAGTCTTAACTGATTACCAACAAGCATGGTAAGCTTCCTGGACAATCTGAAGGCACAGAATTCTATGTTAAAGACTGTCATAGTTGTTAGAGCAAAGAAACATTTCCTGACTCCCTAGTTTATTTAATAGGACTAGAACTAAGTGAGCTTATGAAAGCCAGAGCACCTTATTCAATGCCAATAAGGCAAGCGTGTGGCCCCCTGTCATGCATTCGGCACACTTCCTTTAATCGCGAGCCTATAAATCGAATGGAGACAATGGGAACAAAAGGCTTCAGGGTAGACGAGCGTTGATGTGCTGCAGTTTTTCCCCTGTACCATATGTACAGATGCCTTGGAAACAATGGCTGGGCCATGCGTCAGGATGCTACGTCTTTTATTGTGCTGCCGCATGGCCCTTTCTCTCTGATGCCTCGTGGGGGCTGACGTGTGACCTTAGGGCAGCGCCAACACAAAGGAGTGGGACCCGTCCTCCATGTGGACACAGGCTGGAGTGCATCCCAGCTGGGGCTGAAGGTTTGGATGTGTTCTGGCAGGGTGCTGGTTTGAGGGCTGACTCACTGGTGTGAATTACTATATGACTGAAACTGGTATCGTGAAGAAGTAACGGGTAGGTTACATCAATGACAGATAGACATGGCTGTCGTACACTTCCACAGCTGTCTTGTAACAGCCATTTGGATGATGCCTGTTCCTGTCACAGCGCAACAATTACACTACACATTAGTCTATGTCAATATACAGGCTCTCTGGCATTTGCATAATGCTGATTAATGTGATTGCAAAGCACCCAATGCAACATGTCATGCATTTTTAAAGATAGCAAACATTTGCTGGCTTTTGGATATCTTCAGACCAACTTTAAGAAGAAAAATGACACATTCCAAGTATGAATTCCATAGATAAAAAAATAATAATGAAAAAGTAACTTTATCTTGTAGGTCAGTGGAATAAATAGCCTGACAAACATCTCTTTATTTGGATTTAGATTTGGTTCCAATGACAAATACAATTAAAATACCCAATTATTGCAGGTTGCATTTTAGGTGTCATATGTCATATATATATATATATATATATATGACTGAAACTGGTATCGTGAAGAAGTAAATAGGCTGTGCAGAAGCCTATTTAACAAACTGATCATATATATATGATCTGCACAGCGACCGTTGCACAGCGACGCGTTGTGCGATGTATTCTCTTAGGTCCATAGTCACCTGCAGGCTGAAAGTGTCAACAAGGGCCAGCCTACTTTCACTCGCTTCATTTCTGAGAGGCGGGATCATCAACCCACAGGTTCATTCGCTTGTATGCTGTGGTATCGAACAGCACCTTATATAATTGGTAAATGTATTAAAATAAAGGAATAATGTAAGACATACGCCCTACATTTTCTTAATTATTCAAAATATACATTAAAGGTGATGGATCGATTTAGTGAATGTAAGAAGATGGAACTGGAACTAGGGGATGCGTTTTATTATGAGTACGATTCGGAAGAAATGGCTGATTATAAAGACCCCAATGAACTTTTAGCAGTTTTAAAACAAAAGGAGGAAGAAGTCCTTTTGGCCGCGCAGTTGGGAAATGCATTGCTTTTGGAAAATCGTCAGTTGAAGGAACAGAGCGAAAAACTGCAAGAACAGTATGCTGGCAAACTTGAGGTAAGAGTTGTCAGAAAGCAACATGTTGCTGCTTTCGCGTGTCATGTTATAGGCATGTGCTATTTAATTTTTAAACGCTTTTTTTATGAGCACAATTAACTTTACGGCTTGACAGGATTCATGTAGCCTACTTGAATTAGTAATTCAGCGTTCGTTTTTTCCGTTTACTTTAACGTTCTAATCCAAAAAGTTTGACTGGAAGTTATGTGATGAAATGAAAATGTGGGTTATTATTACAATATTTTCCCTATTGACTACAATTCTTTAGCGCGTTGACTATCATATTCTGTGTTTTAGCTGATTCAATAGACATTGACGTACACATTTTGTTGACACATGAAATATGGAAACACCGACAAATAAGGGATTCATAATAATCAGCAAGTTTCCACGACAATTGAATGAAACGTAATTCCTTGTGTTGAAAGAATTAAGGATTTCATGCTTTTAATACTACCTGAAATGCCATGAAAAATGTCTCCGAAATATACGGAGTTTGAGTTTCACAGTTGAACAAAGACCTACGTTATGATACACAGTGCGCACTTTCTCTGATCTCTTAAAAGCTATTATTGGGTTTGTATGGTAGGGCATTATTCCAAGCATCCTCCTCCCTCTACAAATCACGGGCTTTCCAATTAATATGGAAAACTAATTACATCAACAAAGAAATGTATTCAAGAACAGTCACATAACCTCAATCGTATTTAAAAGGTAACTTCAGTGTCTCACATTTATTACCACCAATCACAGTCAAAATGAGGTTCAGATGTGATCCTTATCAGATCTCTTTTTAACAAAGGTACTTACAGAGCTGCAAGAGTAATCATGGCGTTAGTGGCACGAAAGTGTATGTGCTTTCCTATAAATTGTGCAATTTAATGATACTGTTTACTTCCCTTGTATTAAGTGTTTATTTGTAACGTGTATTTTCATTTTGCCATTATTATTACACTAAATCACACCATTGCCTTTTGACTGAAGAAAGAGCTCCCCATTGGCGCCCATTGATTTAACCCATGTGCATCTTCTGTGTTTCCCAATAGGAACTGGAGCAGGGCCGGCATGATATGCGGGTGAAGCTGGAGGGCTGCCGTTCTGGGTGGGAGAGTCAGGTGGGGGACCTGGAGAGGGACGTAAGGGATCTGAGTGGCCAGGTGGACAGGCTCACCCAAGCCTTGTGTGACGCTGAGAGGGACAAGATCAGGGACCAGGAGGAACACTCAGAACACATCCAGCTCCTGAGGGAACAACTCCGCACCGTGAGTACCCATCGCCCCCGTCCTTCACGCCCGATGAAAGGGTGGCACCTGCTGGGTGGCCAGGAAGGCGGATGTGTGGTGCCAGCACATTACACTGTTTCTGGTTTGGGAAATACTAGTACCGATCAGCTGGAGAAAAGACATCCACTCTAACACACAGGCCTTGGTGGAAGGCGGATGTGTGGTGCCAGCACATTACACTGTTTCTGATTTGGGAAATACTAGTACCGATCAGCTGGAGAAAAGACATCCACTCTAACACACAGGCCTTGGTGGAAGAAAATCACTCAAACCCTGTCTGGGTTGTTTCCCAATAGCACATACGCTGGGGTGTTAATAAACCTAGATGCATTTTAAGGATTCTATTACCACATGAAGCTAAATCACATATAGGTAACAGTTAGTAATCGTATACAGGTAATTCACAGAAAGTACAAAGTATTACGGATACAGTGTAGTCAAACATTTTCCGATTAAGAGAACCCACCTTGGATCAACTGAAAAGTCTTTGCTTAATAATGTTAATATTGTAACATACTTTAACTAAAGACAAATATTTAGCTAGTGGATGTTTTCATTATGTAAGTACGTATACATAGTGGTTAATATAATATGTTTGTCAAGGCTCAATTCAAATGAGGTATAAATTTTTTAAAACTTGGTGAAATCTGGGCACAATGGAAGCATAGTAATTTCTAGAATTGATCGTGGAATGGTATCAGTCGTCAATGGAATAGGTCTATAAATGATTTCTATACTAAGCCATGTTACTTTGAGATGGATTCCACGTGACTGGAAAATCACAGTCATGTGTGTAGTCAGTGTGCATCTAGCCATGTTTATTGTGACTCACGTTTACATTATTTTAACGATTGACTATTCAAATGTAACACCGGTGCTAGTTTGTAAATGTGAGGTCCTCGGTTATCATGTTCAATGCAGCGAAGGTGAAAAACATGATCTAAGACTGGGAGCCTGCAATTGCAATCATAGAGACATTTCATTGTTTCTTTAGATCAGATAAGTAGGCATTGTAGAAGTGATTGTATGCAACAGGCTCTTTTGTAGTAACCTAACGACCTTGAGTTGGGTACTAGTACTTTGCTCGATTACAACAAGGTTGTGGTTTTATATTGCTATAAATTATGATTGTGACGTAAACACATGACTAACCACCTTGCTTCTGTTGTTTTCGTAAAGCATTTGAAGTTGAATAGCTAACTCCAGTCCAGTAAACATACTCCTCAGTAGTCTTCACATTGAAGAACTGTTATTTTCCCTGTGGTCAGAAATGATTAACAAAACCTCTTCTATTTATCGCTCACAGACTCCCTTAGATTAGAAATGCAGGAAGAGGTCTATTAACAAGTGCTATCTCTCCATCTTGTCTTGGAGGAGGAGGGAGCAGACAAGTGCTCCTTCCGCTGGCTGACTTCCAACATGGAAGACTCAGAGTTCTCTGGAAAGGTGGACGAGCGACTAGAAAGTAGTTTATCAAACGCTGTTGTTGTTGTAAAGAGGAACAGTTTGAAGAGTGTTTGCCACGGTCCGGTCACAGATGTCTTCTTACGAGGCATGATCGGAAAACGGGGGTAATACTACTTCTCCCACCAGGTGTGCTGAACCGCCGGGCACGGTGAGTGTGTGTGTGCATGTGTGTGTGTGACCGAATGGAGGAATTAATGGATTATATTGTATGTCTGCGTGATGAGGTTCTGTAGTACCAGAGTGTGGTGGGTCCAGCTGTAGTGTAAGAGCTTAGACAGAGCATGGCAGGAATGCAGGGGTATAAGGGAGTTTACCACAGTCATCTTAGCAGTGTGAAGTTCAGATCCATCACACTGGCCACCAGGTATTACTCTGTATTCTGTAATCAGGATTCTAATAACCGTTTATTTCACCACAGACAATAGATGTCATGGCGATGTGCTTTGCAAAATCCACCCACCATCTAGGGTTTCATACTAAACAGAGATCCATTTCAGCTACAAAATATTTCGAGACCGCTAATTGTGCTTTCTGTTGTTATGGATTTTGCTGGCAAAATATAGAGATGCGTGTGTCTGCTTGAGTTTAGCAATGAGTGAATTATTATGTAACATGTGATTGCGTGACAGTGTTAATGTTTGTGATTGAAACAATCCTGTCAGCATTTCCGAACGTGACCATGCAAGTTAGTGTGGAGGTTTTCATTTTGTTCATCTTGATGTTGGCCACACTGTCTCATGGGTCTATTTATAATGTCTCTGTTAAAACCTGGAACCTTCAGTTGGTTATGGTGAACTACATGAAGATGTTTTTCGGTGGAAGCTCAAGTCAAGGAAATAATCTGTCCTGGCTGTGGAGGAGGTAATGTTGAAAATGAGAGCAAATCTCGTTTGATAAAACATGTAGCATATCTCTGTCTGGCATTGCTTTCCCAGAAATGACTACATTGGTAAATCTAACTAACAAGACGATCATTTACTGTTTCGCCATATAGAAATACACCAATGCTCAGGGAACACAATAAACGATGTATCAAACAAGTCCAAGTCTCAAGTTAAAGTATTTTATTGTCAAATGCTATAAATCACAGTGTCGTTCTGAGCAATGAAATTCTTATGACAGTCATCTACGCAGTGATAGAAGTAAAAAGTAGTAGTATAAGTAAAAAACATTAAGCAAAAATTGTAACTGACAGAATATATACATGACAATATCAACGAGCAGCAATTTGGAGTGTGGAAATGGGTTAATGATAATATGAAAGAACCCTTTTAAATGTTATACATTTAAGTGTAATAGTGCCTTTGAATGGTACCTTTTTACAAGCTCTTGTGCAATGAATGGCCATAGATTGTCATGGAACTTCAAGAAGAGCTCATGAGACTTTCCTTAACTGTGTATTAGATTATACCACTTTCACAAGAAACAAATATATTCAACTTCAAAGGCTTGAGCTAAGACTTGATATTTAGACACCATTAAAATGATGGTGAACTGAAACACCCTGACCTTTCTTTAGCTTATGGCCAACAGGATGTGTGTCCATTTCCATGGCAATTGCACCTGTTACAACGCTCACTCATGTTTCTGAGGAATTGGACACAGTTTGAGGCCCCTAGGGTGTGACCATTGACACAGACGGCGCCCCGCTGCGTGGAAACGGAAGTGCCATAAGATCTGTCACGGAAAAGGATATCAATTCTAGAAAAATACGTTTTTTTGCCACCGCTGTCTAGGACCCATCCCAGGGGAATTGGGCGCTCTCTGAGAGGTCCTCTGGAGGTCATCTAATGTGGTGGGAGTCAAGTGCTGCTGGGAAGGGCTAAGGCCTGAGTCCCAGCAGAGGGGGCCTGGGTTTCTGTGCGTCAGAACCGTCGGTGGCAGCTAGCGGGCAGCCGTCGTCCATGGCTGTGCCGCGTGCGGTGGGTCTTACGTGCCTCCTGATTTCGGTTCCTGTCCATCGGTGTTCATTAACCCCCCCCCCCCCCGGCACGCCCCCTGGGCATTTCCCACAATGCTCTGTGTGTGCCTAATGTGGCATGTCAACGCCACTGCCAAGACTAAGATGCCCCAGCCACTCCGTCTGCTGTGGCCCTTTCATCCTGTATTTTGTGTGTGTGTGTGTGTGTGAGGGGAGCTGACCGGTGCCGGACACACTGCTGACTCAGGGGACTGTGGGTGTGTGTGTTTGGTGGTGGGAGTTAGGAGGACAGAGAACTGGCACTGTGCCGATACATTCCCGTCTCTCCGGGTTCTGGCAGTGTGAATGTGTCTTGTTTTTGTTTTTGCACAAAGTTTATGAACAAGCCTATTAAGTAAGTTTTTTTTATTGGAATCTATGGCATATTTTTATTAGGATCATTTTTATTCCTCTATAGTCTCTTTAGGCTATATGCCAACACTTGCTTACGTAGAGATTCTTCATATAAAAAGTCATAAGAAAATGTATTATTGACAAAAATAATTATCTGTGTTCTGTAAATGAGTTCTCCATTTACATGCATTGCTCACAAAAACCCCTCTGGCCTCCCTGTGTGTCCATATATCTAATGGACAGTCTCTGGTTTCTACCTGACAGTCTCTGTCTGTTCTCCCTGCCTGTGTCTCTGTATATCTAATACCTCCCACCTCTCTCTGCTGTTTGTCTGACTGTGCCCCAGGCCATGGAGGTGGAAAAAGTGATGACAGGTGAGCTGCAAACTCGAAAGCAGGAGCTGCAACAGCAAGGCCACAACAACAGACCACAGAACGAGGAGGTTTTCTGTGCACTGAGGGAGCAGGTAGGCTGCACACACACACACACACACACTCACTCCAACTGTAACCCTGGCCATACTGCAGCAGAAGGTCAGAATGCACTGTGTCATAGGATCATTTGGATCGGTCTACAAAGGCCATGAACAAGTCTTCCTTCCGTTCATTGAACGGTTCTTTTAGTTGGCATGCAGCGAAGAAGATCCTGTCCACCATGCTTTGGTTTCATCTGATGCTAATCTTGGACTTTGGCCTCCTTATTTTTGTCCATGGCAACAATGTATTTACCCCTGTTTTGATGTGGGTGTTGTCTCTCCCACCAATGCCTTAGCCAGATGAACTGCTCTGGTGCAAAGATCACCACAACCTCACTTCAGGGCGTTGGAAGGACTTAGGACAACTTATGAAGTCTGTGGATGGTAGGCAGAGTTGGGCTTAGTCAGCTGGTTTGGACAGGTTTTTACAGGGCCTCAAAATGTTCATCCGACCTCTGAACTGTTCGAGGGGACAAAGAGAGGTACCTCATGAGCCGTGGAGGGTGTTTATGTTGCATACCAGATTTGTGAGGGCTATGGAGATTCTGCGCTTATTTTGAAGGTGTTATAGAGTGTTATAGAGTGTTATAGAGTGTTATAGAGTGTTATAGAGTGTTATAGAGGAGGTTTTCCACCCCCGCTTTTGCTCTTGGTTTGTAAGAGCATTCATTAATAATGTCCTTGATGCGGATGGCTTGAGCTTTCCTCTTACCAGTACTTGTTTCTTGCTGCTGTAGCTGATGGAGCTGGCTGCTGACTCAAGAGTGGTACTTGGTGAAATATCTCTCAACAGTCAAACCCTCCATAATGTTCTCTAGTTCTTCTGCAAGAGATCGACACCGGTATTGTGTCTGTGTCATTGTTGTGCATAGTGCAGCGTTGTTTTGATGGCTGGGACAATCTTCACCCTTGACTTGGCTATGATCCTCCGGTCTGTCCAGCAGTTCGTTCTCATCATGCGTAAAGAGGACAACCGTGATATCAGAGGTCCTGGCGGTTTCATTATCTTCGAGGACCAGTGTTTTGACCGTGGGTGCATCCAGGATGCATTGTATTTGTTTTGCATTTGGAAATTGGTATTGGCGAGGCTGGGTTTATGTTTAACCCAAAACTGAACTGTCACATTCAATTATGTCTTACAATCTGCCTCTTCTCCTGCTTTGTAAACTTTATATACACACACAAACACACTCAAAGACGGACTTCATCCCGCTGCCCGTGTGTGTCCAGGTGATGCGTCTGTCCCAGAAGGAGCAGGCTCTTGAGGAGCGTCTGAGGAGCGCGTGCAAGGACAACACGGACCTACGGGACAGCCTGGCCACTCTGCACACACGGCTAGCTCTCGAGGAGCAACACAACCAGCAGAACAGCCAACAGGTACACACACGGCTAGCTCTC
>JACXGK010009233.1:5135-20548 GCA_016801125.1 Novumbra hubbsi
CCCCCCCCCCCCCCCCCAAATAATGAATGGTTTACAGGTGGAGCCTCAGATGATGCTCTCCATTCTGACAAATTGTCCTGAAAGGTAAGGTTGTGCTTGTCAGAAACAGAATCTGTGAAGGCAGACCAATGTCCTCTAGTGGGACCTGAGCTCACAGCCCAGCCCAGCCTAGCACTGCATCTCTATTGGCATTTGCCTAAGAACCGCAGAAATGGCAGGTCCACATTAGTGCTGCGTTCTCTTCACAGATGAGGGCAGGTTCACACTAAGCATGTGACAGACGTGAAAGAGACTGGAGATGTTATGCTGCCGGCAACATCCAGGATGACTGGTTTGGCACTGGATCAGTGGTGTTCTGGGGAGGAATATCTTTGGCGGGTTGCTCAGTCCTCCGCGTGACTGCTGTTGGTTATGGTCGGACCAGGTAGTGCCACAGTGTCCTGGAGCTGACTGATGCACGGATCAAGGTCTGGGTGGGGATTCCCCAGGACACCATCTGCCGTGTCATCAGGAGCATTTCCAGATGTTGTCAGGAGTGCATACAGGCACGTGGGGGCCATACACACTACTGAGTCACATTATGAGTTGCTGTGATAAATCATGTGTGATGAAACGGCCTGTGATTTCAATAGTTTACTTTGAATCCAGCCCTCAATTTGTCATTTTGTCTTCCAGTGAATTATACAATTTACTGTAAAGATTTTGATATTTAACATACAGTGGGGAGAACAAGTATTTGATACACTGCCGATTTTGCCGGTATTCCTACTTACAAAGCATGTAGAGGACACAAATCCAGAAAATCCCATTGTATGATTTTTAAGTAATTAATTAGCATTTTATTGCATGACATGCGTATTTGATCACCAACCAACCAGTAAGAATTCCGGCTCTCACAGACCTGTTAGTTTTTCTTTAAGAAGCCCTCCTGTTCTCCACTCATTACCTGTATTAACGGCACCTTTTTGAACTTGTTACCTGTAGAAAAGACACCTGTCCACACACTCAATCAAACAGACTCCAACCTCTCCACAATGGCCAAGACCAGAGAGCTGTGTAAGGATGTCAGGGACAAGGCTGGGATGGGCTACAGGACAATAGGCAAGCAGCTTGGTGAGAAGGCAACAACTGTTGGTGCAATTATTAGAAAATGGATGAAGTTCAAGATGACGGTCATTCACCCTCGGTCTGGGGCTCCATTGTAAGATCTCACTTCGTGGGACATCAATGATCATGAGGACGATCAGCCCAGAACTACACGGCAGGGCCTGGTCAATGACCTGAAGAGAGCTGGGACCACAGTCTCAAAGAAAACCATTAGTAACACGCTACGCCGTCATGGATTAAAATCCTGCAGCGCTCGCAAGGTCCCCTTGCTCAAGCCAGCGCATATCCAGGCCCGTCTAAAGTTTGCCTATGACCATTTCGATGATCAAGAGGAGGAATGGGAGATGGTCATGTGGTCTGAGACACAAATAGAGCTTTTTGGTCTAAACTCCACTCGCCGTGTTTAGAGGAAGAAGGATGAGTACAACCCCAAGAACACCATCCCAACCGTGAAGCATGAAGGTGGAAACCTCATTCTTTGGGGATGCTTTTCTGCAAAGGGGACAGGGCAACTGCACCGCATTGACGGTAGGATGGATGTGGGCCATGTATCGCAATATCTTGGTCAACAACCTCCTTTTCTCAGTAAGAGCATTGAAGATGGGTCGTGGCTGGGTCTTCCAGCATGACAATGACCCAGAACACACAGCCATGGCAACTAAGGAGTGGCTCCGTAAGAAGCATCTAAAGGTCCTGGAGTCGCCTAGCCAGTCTCCAGACCTGAACCCAATAGAAAATCTTTGGAGGGAGCTGAAAGTCTGTATTGCCCAGCGACAGCCTCGAAACCTGAAAGATCTGGAGAAGGTGTGTATGGAGGAGTGGGCCAAAATCCCTGCTGCAGTGTGTGCAAACCTGGTCAAGAACTACAGGAAACGTATGATCTCTGTAATTGCAAACAAAGGTTTCTGTACCAAATAATAAGTTCTGCTTTTCTGATGTATCAAATACTTATGTCATTCAATAAAAGGCAAATTAATGAATTACTTAAAAATCATACAATGTGATGTTCTGGATTTGTTTTAGATTCTGTTTCTCACAGTTGAAGTGTACCTATGATGATAATTACAGACCTCTACATGCTTTGTAGTAGGAAAATTAGCAAAATCGGCAGTGTATCAAATACTTGTTCTCACCACTGTATATCGTTCATCGAGACCCCGTGTGTTAACCCTCAAAGCCCTCTGGGTCATTTGGGAACCCAAAAATCCGCCTGTCAGAACCTTGACATTTTGACCTCTCAGGAGGTTATCCTTTGTTTTAGAATGATGCCCATTACATTTCGGACTCTGAAACCCCATAACTGAAAGAAGGATGAATAGTTAACATTGTTTGAGAAGACTTAATGAGTTTATTAGTAACAATATGTGAAGAGAATACAAAAAACGTATGTTGACATGTAGTTGCTTTTATTGAGAAGGCCAAAGTATTCTCCAATAGGTAAGGCTGATTATGTCACATATAGACATCACCAGGGGTTCAAAACCACACAAAAAATGTATTTTTGGAACATGTAACATAATATACAAGTATTCTGCTTTATTGCTTCTGAAAATTGTACAATATCAACCAAAATTGACAATTTAGGATCCCTGTATCATTGTGATGGATCATTTAATCCAAAAATCAAAACCGATTCAGATCAGATTAACTCCTGAAAAAGTGTTTTTTCTTTGCCATCATGAAAAACAGTGTTTTTGTGGTCGAGATTTGGAAGGTTTCTACTTTACAGAAATACACAAACGACAAAGAAAAGAGTGTTATTCTTTGCAGCTGAATGTCCCCTACATCATGGAAAAAAACCGTGGGCTTCCATAATTAATAATTCTGGAGATATAAATAGAAATGTAACAGGTGCGCTTTTCAACCCAGAATTGCCTCTAAGAGGTTTCAGACCAGATATGGAAGGCTTCTACTTTGCAGAAATACATAAACGACAAGTTATTCGTTGCATAAGATTCTCCCCTACAACTTATAAAGAACCGTAGGCTTCTATCTTTAATATTTCCGGAGATATTAATCAAAATGCAACACGTGCGATTTTCTTTTTCGTGTTTTTGTAGTCCAGATCTGGAAGGCTTTTCCTTTACGAAAATAGACATTCGACACGTTATTCTTTTCGGACAACTGTCCTCTACAACGGGAAAAAAACGTAGGCTTCTATCTTTAGGCAATCCGGAGTTATGAATAGAAATGTATCGCATAGATTTTTTAAAAGAATTTGTAAACCATATCACCTTGCATTGATGTTTAACTTCTGCATTTTCTCCTTTAAGACTGTTGCTGGAGACATGGACTTAAGCGGGCTAATATCCGGGATTGGACTTTGGTATGAAAACTTCATGAAAAACGCAGGTGAGGCCGTGTAACTGCTGTCCAATAATAGATTTTTGGGGTTTGTTTTAGTTTACTACTCTAAAGGCATGTACAGCATGTGTAAGTTTAAGTACTATGCAACATTTTCTTTCTTAAGTGTTCTTGTTCGGTGGAAACGGACCGTTTGTTTTGCTGTTCATCTAGCCCTGATTGGTCTTTTGGGGTTGATGAATTAGCACCATAATGACCATCATTACAAGTTGTGAGAATCCACTCCAAACCTACCCTCTTATGTTGATGTTGTGGCCATTTCTTTGTTGAAAGGTTTGTCAGAAGCCATGAGAGACTGTGTTATTGAAACAGATTTAACACCGATTTGCCCTTCAGATTCTAGGACGGCAAATTGGTTTCTGATGTCATCGCCGCTCCCCCAGGCCGTAGTAATCGTGGCGTACATCTACTTCGTCACGCGACTGGGGCCCCGACTGATGGAGAACCACAAGCCCTATCACCTCAAAGAAGTGCTCATCATCTACAACTTCAGTGTGGTGGCGTTGTCCCTCCACATGTGTTACGAGGTGGGTCTGGTTCTCGAAGGACGTCTCCCAGGTGTTGAACCAAGCTCGTCATCGCTGTTGTCCAACTTCTGGTTTAAGGAACTTTAAGCTGCAGTGACTTAACTGAATAAAAGGCATGATGTACAAAAAAGTGACTTTTGTACAAGTTGGACAGGCAACAGAAACCTTTTGAAACAAACACAATCTGACCTCTGATTTGTGTTCCTTCTCGTGATTTGCATTAATCACTAAATGGCAGGCTGTAAACCAACTTATAAAAGCAATGTAGGAGGTATTATAACAATAACGGATGTCTTTGGGCCTGTAGACATGCTTATCTAGATTCCTTTCTGCTGACTGGGGGCCTGGAACCTCTTATCTTTTGTTTAGAACAGGTCCTCAGTGGGATCGAACAAGAAAGGCAAGTGTGTTTGTGGGTGGTGATGTTACACAGGTTTTGGTGCCAGTTTTTATTACCTTCCTGGTTTAGGACCGTTCTCTTCAGGCAGTGCATATAGGGTGGACCAGTTTAAAATATCCATCTTCTAATGCCAAACAGCCAGAACCGGTAACCCCTTCGAGCCTGGTTTCCTCTGTTTCTTTATGAATTGTGGCCCCTCTAAAGAGTTAATCCTGGCCACTGTGCTTCAACTTTGTGTCGTCCGATGACCTTGGACTCAGCCCTGAGGACTAGACATTTCAGTTGATGTCTAGACATGCAGCAACTGTTGTTCTGCATAAATACTATATAAATGTTTTATTAATGACATTTACATGTGTGTTCTTCCTGTAGTTTGTGATGTCGGGCTGGGGAACGGGTTACACGTTCCGCTGTGATCTGGTGGACTACTCTGACTCCCCACAGGCTGTGAGGGTAAGAGCTGTGGAATGTGACCCTACCTGCTGCAGTAAAACCAGAGTCCTGACAACCTGCTAATGCAGCCAGCTCCACTTTTACATGACTGTAGAATGCTACAAAAAACTGTTGAAACAAAGAAGTAGTGAGCTCTGGCAATTCCCCAGGCATGATTCACTCTATGCACTATGAGGCCTGTTTTCAATTTGATTTGGTTTCAGATTTAAGAATTATTCCTGAATTGCTGACAATTAAACCGGCTGTCTCTGGCTTTCTCAGATGGCTGGGACCTGCTGGCTGTACTAC
Organism: Novumbra hubbsi; assembly: GCA_016801125.1. Classification (NCBI taxonomy): domain Eukaryota; kingdom Metazoa; phylum Chordata; class Actinopteri; order Esociformes; family Umbridae; genus Novumbra; species Novumbra hubbsi. The sequence continues at coordinate 10,275 of JACXGK010009233.1, forward strand.
TTCTCAAAATTCATCGAGATGTTAGACACAGTAAGTTGGTCCCCTTCCGTGTCTTGCTGAAGTCCCTTTACTCTTGCTCAGCTCGTTTTGAAACTGCTGCGTTCTTTCCTGCCGATCAGGTTTTCTTTGTCCTGAGGAAGAAGAACAGCCAGATAACCTTCCTCCATGTCTACCATCACTCCATCATGCCCTTTACCTGGTGGTTCGGGGTTCGCTTTGCTGCAGGTACGTGATGCAAGTGATCAGTGTTGTGATGCTGCTTACAGCAGGGCGTCAATAATCCAGGTGACATTTCCACAGACATTCCAGTTTATTGGAAGTACTGCTCTGTAGAACTAGTAATAACAGGTAATACTAATGATGGCGGTTACATTTCCCAGGAGGCCAGGGGACTTTCCACGCCCTGCTGAACTGTGTGGTCCATGTCATCATGTATCTGTACTACGGCCTGTCGGCCCTCGGCCCTGCCTACCAGAAGTACCTCTGGTGGAAGAAGTACCTCACCACCATTCAGTTGGTATGTACCGCACACCAGACGGCCATGTGTTTCTAATCAGTTGGTATGTACCGCACACCAGACGGCCATGTGTTTCTAATCAGTTGGTATGTACCGCACACCAGGCGGCCATGTGTTTCTAATCAGTTGGTATGTACCGCACACCAGACGGCCTTGTGTTTCTAATCAGTTGGTATGTACCGCACACCAGGCGGCCATGTGTTTCTAATCAGTTGGTATGTACCGCACACCAGACGGCCTTGTGTTTCTAATCAGTTGGTATGTACCGCACACCAGACGGCCTTGTGTTTCTAATCAGTTGGTATGTACCGCACACCAGGCGGCCATGTGTTTCTAATCAGTTGGTATGTACCGCACACCAGGCGGCCATGTGTTTCTAATCAGTTGGTATGTACCGCACACCAGGCGGCCATGTGTTTCTAATCAGTTGGTATGTACCGCACACCAGACGGCCATGTAAGCTTCTTTTTAAATCTGTTTGGAGTGTAACCTGAGCGGCATTCCAGGAAGTTGTCTTCCTAGCTCTCCAACTTATGTCAAAACAGAACTTGAGAACGCTGTTTTCTGCTGCCCTGATGGCCGTTTCTGAGAACCTGGAACTTTCTTTGCCCGGGACTGGCAATCACCACATTCAAGTTGGCTTCCGTCACTAGTTTTTCTCATTCTAACATTTACTAGAACAATCTAAATGCCTTAATGCCAATCTGCCTGATTTACATATCAGCTTATGATCATGTGATTTGGCAGAGGAGTTGTACCTAATAAACAGGTGACATTTTACACCCACGGGATGTATGTAAAAGGGGTAATGACAAAATGAAATATTATTTCTACTAGAAAAGGTGTGATTGCAGTCACACTAGCTGTATCTGGTGTCCAGCTGTGTACTGGCAGTTGGTTAAAAACAGCAAGTTGTTTCCCTGCTCCAACACTAAACGATAGCAACGCAATTTGAAACGTGACACCCATTTTGATTCCGGTCGTGTCAGACCTGAGGGGGGGGGGCTGTAATAATAAATGTGAGATGATAGTAGTGTGTCTTGCTGAAGCAAGCACTAACTATTTAACATTTCCTATTTAAATATTATGATCCCTTTTCTACACCATTGGAGTTGCAGTTAGTTTACGTTGTGTGTGTGTGTGTGTGTGTATTTTTTTTTTCTTTGTATTTTATGCTTCCATTTTATTTAATGCTACTACGTAGATGTCTCTTGCCATGTCATGAGAATTTCACTGCTCTAAACGACACTTATTTTGTGCATTTTGCAGTAAAAGAAATTGTGCCTTACTGTTAATATTTGCCCTTCCTCTGCCCCCAGATCCAGTTTGTGATTGTGACCACTCACATCTGGCAGTACTTCTTCATGGAGGATTGCCCGTACCAGTTCCCCATCTTCATCTACATAATTGGCCTCTATGGCCTGGTCTTCCTTCTGCTGTTCCTGAACTTCTGGTACCATGCCTACACCAAGGGGAAAAGACTGCCCAAGGTCCTCCAGGCCGAGACGTGGGCCCACCCATACAACAAAACCAACGGCGATAACAATGTGGAACTTACCAACGGAAATGGATACCATCACAAGTCAAAGTAACAGTGGGGCCAGCCAATCAGGCTCATGATTGAGGGGGTCAATCTCATTTGAATGTCAGCCTATTCAGGAACTGAAATTAGCATTTGAACTTTGAATTTAGAGTATTGGTTAGGGAATTCAGGAGTTTTGGCTTTCCACTATAGAATTTTGTGCACTTGAGTTAAGACAATGAACCCCAGCCCTCTTGACCTTCTGAATGAACTTGGTTCTCTCTGCTAAGGCAATCTCAGAGTTATGACCCAAAGCTGTACTGAACTGGGACAATTTACATTTTACTGTTTAGAGTTGGCACTGAATCTCCCTAGCTTTTTCTTTAGCTGTTCTAATGTGACCTTGATTTCAGATTTCTTTTTCTGTCTTGCAATGCTTTTTATACTTTTAATAGTTTATACATTTAACTGTGAACATTTGTGTAGTCTGTTCTTCTGAGACAAAATCCTCAAAGCTAGATGTTCAGTATGTGAGCCATTTCCCACAGACTGACCCATTTCCTGGGTGTGGTCACGTTCAAGAACCCGCTGTGTCCTACCCGTTGTGCACCTGTAGTGGGGACCGGTACATGTGTACCCTGCTGTGTGAATTAGGGTTGGACTGCTGTGTCGTTAAATCCTCATCCAGGTCTCTCTGGTTTGAGTCACAAATCTCTGAATGCCAACAGGCTCCTTTTTGTTCAAGAGGTTTTGGCCGAACCTCCTTTAAAACTGTATTTATAATGTCCAACAGCGATTACTTTGAAGCGTAAAGGTGTAGTGCAACACTGTTCCTGCAGGAACCGGAGCAACGTTTCATGTCCCAGCAAGGCATGATGGCACATTTTTAAATGGGGAGCTGTAGTTTTCACTTTGATTTAAATCCACTGTTCAAAATTGTTCAGTACTTGTTTGTTGTTATGCTGTGCTTATGACAATTACAAGTAGGCTTTCTCACGGGGTGTGTCCACATTTGGTGCTCCACGGTTGATCGAGGACAACGCATTAGCTAAGTGTAGGACGGCCCCCCCAAGTGTGATAAGAGTATTCTCTTGGGGGCTGCCCAAGTCCCACAGCGATGAAGCTGATCTGTGATGTATGTCCGGAGGTTTGCACTAGCATCGGCTTGTTGTCTGGGGGTCCCTGCCTTGATCTGAGCCCCTCTTCCTTTATGTTGTTATGAGTGTCTTCCAGACATGATGCCACTGACATTCTGTGTAAAGTTGGATTGAATATGTTTGACTATTTATGATGTAAAATAAATGTGTGTACTGTAACGTATACACTGTTTGGATGGTCATGGTTCTGTCGTTGCTCACTCACAGGGGTGCTTGTCCAATACGTTTGTTTTATTTTTCTTACCCGCTGCCGTGTGAAAGTAAATTTTTTGACTGTTCTATGCAGTGCTGATTGTAACAACGCTTAAAATGTGTGACAGCATTCTTAAGGGTATATGGTCTTCCACTGTTAAGGCGAGAAACACAATGAACTAAAAAATCTGCAGACCTGTCTTGAATGGTGCACAGCTTTCCATTCATATTTATTGTGCGTCTTTGGATCAGTCACTTCTAGAGTTGCGTGGCTGGGATGAGGGCGTGGGGTTTCCCCGATAGGCATCATATCAACAGGGGCAGCAAGTGCATTAATGGATGGTTTTTATTTGAAGATGCTGTTTGTCGCCTCCAGGTGGCATCAACGACCCTTAGAATGTGTTCTAAAACGAGCAATGATCTGTCAGATGCTTACGTTTTCTAAGAGCCCAGCATTTGTTAACTATTTGGCCAAATTCGTAACACTAGTCAGCAGAAATGTATATGAAAGACAAGGATGTACTGTAACATCTTATTAAATTCAGCATGTAATTCATGAAGTGGTAACCAGCCATAGATTGTGATTTTTGTACTTTTTAATAATAATAAGGCCGGATTTTACAAGATTGAATTGTAGTTAGGGGACTGAATGTGTGCAGTTGTACATCTTTATGGTGTTTGACATTGTCAAGGTCTCCTAAGAATTAACGCAACATGTGCTAAATTTAGTTTATCAAATTTCAAACCACCTAAACACTGCTGTACCCTCCCCCTGATCGGATGAATACCTCTTGTTGTCATGTAGTTAGCCTTGATCAATCCAGGGCCCCAGTTTACAATACTGCCTAAGATCTTTGGTCCTGATGCCATGTGGTAATTTATTAAATTACAGAGTAAATGTATTCTAAGAGATCAAGCAATCTCGTAGAAATTATTTGGAATCCAGATTGGATATATTATGCAATTTAATTACGTAATTTAACGCGCTTTTTCATGCCATTACCTGTCAGGTTGTTTTGTTTCTTAACAAAAGATTTAACTATTTACGTATTTCTGATGGCGCAAATTTTTCTTCCTTGGTTATTGAGTCTAACACTTCATACACATTTAGTTCATTTACTTTTTTGTCACAATGTGTTTAATGCAAGAAACAGTTTGTGTTTTGCAAAGTGTGTCGCAGAATTGCAAGTAAAGTACAAAGCAGAAAATGTGTTTGTACTTTTGGTGCCTTTTGGTAATGCAAGGTTTTCATCACGTTTTCTGCCATCGTCATAAGTACCCGCGTATGTTATAGGGACCCTGCAAATTGTTTCTGATATTTTTATAGAATATCGTTTCCCTGGAGTTTGCATCGGGACGTAAGGTAGTGTCAGGTAAGTGGGCAACAATGCCACACGAAAATCGCGCAACTCTGCTGCTCTGGATCTGGGCAACTGTGGGGCCACTGCGTTCGTGCATCCGGACCAAATCCTATGCGTTTTGATGATTGGTGCAGAAACCACGTATTTCCAAATCAAGGGTTATACGGAGTGGTTTGACTTTCCAAATCAATACACTGGAAATTGTGTGTGTTGTATGTTTGTGATTTGTTAGTAGCTACTTTTGAAGAACTGCAACCCTGTAAGTAGTTATTCGTTTAATGGTTATTGCTTAAGGTACATACAGTTGTCTGATGGTTAGCATTGCTGCTTCACACGGCTGCTGCATGGATGCAAACATTTGCAAAATTAGTTCTTGCAAATTCCTCCCAGCTTGCGTAATTAAACGTTTTTTTTCCTTGAAGCATTTTAAGTAATACGCTACTGTCGGATATCAGAATCGGTATTAATCGGCCTTTAAGTTCGGGACTCCGGATATTTAACTAGGTACAGTACAAGAAAGAAAAAACTGGTTTCGAGCGTGCAGCTTTTCTTAGAAGTCTTGCCGTACTTCTCGCATAGCTATGATCTTTTGTTTAGCCTTCAACTTATTGTATGAATGTCAGAAGGAAAATGATACATAAAGTTGCGTAATATATCTGCTATCACTACAATATAAACTGCTGCAAAAGAACCTCGTGGGGATGTTTCAGAATGACTGTTCGGGTGTGCAGTACAGCACATCAATGCAGACTGAGGGGCAGACCGCACATACTGAAGCATGTTTCGTTTCGTGCCTTTGATAATAGAAACGTTACCAGCAGTTTGCTATTCCAAAGCTCTGGTCCAACTACAGTGTTCACGGGCACACCTGTGTGGATTGTAAATGAGATTAGTGTTTGTGTGTGAAATTGGTTTGTAATTAAGTTGTGTGTTAATAAAATACGTCAATGTTTTCTCAATTACACATCTAATTGAATTCCATCGTGAACAGTGTATTTTCTTAAATAGGAGGACCCATTCCATATTCAGCTGATATGTCATTTAAAAGTAAGATATATTTAAGTCAGCAATACTGGACCCTTGGGATTTAAAAGTTGAACATTGACATTCATTATTTTCATTTAATGGATTGATGGTGCATCCACAATGACTCCTTGTCCTTAAGCAATACCTAATAAAACTCTGGGTTGTCTCGTTTTGGGGGTGTATTTGCAGAAGGGGTTGCATTCAAACTCATTCACTGAATCCCAGTCACATCAACCACATCCAAATTAAATGTTCACAGTTTAGATGGGACGGTCACAACTGTACACTGTAAAAATTAATCTGTAAAAAAACGGCTAAAAGACTGGCAGCAAAGTTTCCAAACGGATACCGTTAAATTACAGTAAAAGACCTTACCATAAAATTACATGTAATAAACTGTAAAAATACAGAACATGGTATACAGTAAAAAAACAATACACGGAAAACAACTGGTTTTCAGGTTAATCCCTGTAAAGTTATGGCATATATTTGTTAAAAAAAAAAAGAATTACATCAAATTCTTGTTTTTAAATGTTTATTAAATTGTGGGTAGACAAATATTAGATCAAAATACATGAAAAAGAAAAACAAGAACTATCTACTCATGTATTGGTCAGTATACATTAAAAATAATTTACTATGATTTCTTCCCCCCCTATGTACAATGACTTACATAAATAATACAAATGTAAATAATGAAATATTCTATTTTAACACAAGTACAAAAAATCTAAGACAAATGGATTAATCAGTCAATTTAAATTATTTATATATTAAAATGTTCATGAGATAGCAGGCACAAGCATAGTACACAGAAAATACATTTTAAAGTCAATCAATGTAAATGTAGGCGAATTAGCAGTTACTTTATGAAACTGCCGGTGTACCTACAGTGATTTCCTGTAAGACTGAGGTCTCCAAATAAAATTTACATGATTAGTTCGTCATTTTAGACAATTGTAAGGTTTCATTGGATGATGGACAACTAAGCATTGTATTTCAAAATACATGAACAAAAGCAATATTTAAACATATTCTATGTAGATTTATTACAGTGGTTACGGCATTTCTAAAAACAATAATATTTCATATAAACATGTAGTAAGTACTTTAAAAGAAACAGAAATGTCTGTAAAGGTATGGCATTAAACAGTCGTTTTAATGAATTATGAACAAATAATTGTCGATTTCACAGTAGAAAAACAAGCACAGTCAGAGCACATGAAAAGTAGCTGGTTGTATAGTCATATCCCAAAAGAATGTGAGAAACCTTGGCGTCATCCTTGATCCAGCCATAAATACAGTGGGGCAAAAAAGTATTTAGTCAGCCACCAATTGTGTAAGTTCTCACACTGAAAAAGATGAGAGAGGCTTGTAATTTTAATCATATGTACACTTCAACTATGACAGACAAAATGAGAAAAAAAATCCAGAAATCACATTGTAGGATTTTTAATGAATTTAATTGCAAATTATGTTGGAAAATAAGTATTTGGTCAATAACAAAAGTTTATCTCAATACTTTGTTGTATACCCTTTGTTGGCAATGACAGAGGTCAAACGTTTTCTGTAAGTCTTCACAAGGTTGTCATACACTGTTGCTGGTATTTTGGCCCATTCCTCTATGCAGATCTCCTCTAGAGCAGTGATGTTTTGGGGCTGTTGCTGGGCAACACAGACTTTCAACTCCCTCCAAAGATTTTCTATGGGTTTGAGATCTGGAGACTGGCTAGGCCACTCCATGACCCTGAAATGCTTCTTACGAAGCCATTCCTTTGTTGCCCGGGCGGTCTGTTTGGGATCATTGTCATGCTGAAAGACCCAGCCACGTTTCATCTTCCATGCCCTAGCTGATGGAAGGAGGTTTTTACTCAAAATCTCACAATACATGGCCCCATTCATTCTGTCCTTTACACGGATCAGTCGTCCTGGTCCCTTTGCAGAAAAACAGCCCCAAAGCATGATGTTTCCACCCCCATGCTTCACAGTAGGTATGGTGTTCTTTGGATGCAACTCAGTTCTATTTTGGTTTCATCTGACCATATGACATTCTCCCAATCTTCTTCTGGTTCATCCAAATGCTCTCTAGCAAACTTCAGACGGGCCTGGACATGTACTGGCTTCAGCAGGGGGACACGTCTGGCACTGCAGGATTTGAGTCCCTGGCGGCGTAGTGTGTTACTGATGGTAGGCTTTGTTACTTTGGTCCCAGCTCTCTGCAGGTCATTCATTAGGTCCCACCGTGTGGTTCTGGGATTTTTGCTCACCGTTCTTGTGATCATTTTGACCCCACAGGGTGAGATCTGGCTTGGTGCCCCAGATCAAGGGAGATTATCAGTGGTCTTGTATGTCTTCCATTTCCTAATAATTGCTCCCACAGTTGATTTCTTCGCACCAAGCTGCTTACCTATTGCAGATTCGGTCTTCCCAGCCTGGTGCAGGTCTACAATTTTGTTTCTGGTGTCCTTTGACAGCTCTTTGGTCTTGGCCATAGTGGAGTTTGGAGTGTGACTGTTTGAGGTTGTGGACAGGTGTCTTTTATTCTGATAACAAGTTCAAACAGGTGCCATTAATACAGGTAACGAGTGGAGGACAGAGGAGCCTCTTAAAGGAGAAGTTACAGGTCTGTGAGAGCCAGAATTCTTGCTTGTTTGTAGGTGACCAAATACGTATTTTCCACCATAATTTAAAAATAAATTCATTAAAAATCCTAAAATGTGATTTTCTGGATTTCTTTTCTAATTTTGTCTGTCATAGTTAAAGTGTACCTGTGATAAAAGTTACAGGCCTCTCTCATCTTTTTCAGTGGCAGAACTTGCACAATTGGTGGCTGACTAAATACTTTTTGGCCCCACTGTACAGTGGGGAGAACAAGTATTTGATACACTGCCGATTTTGCAGGTTTTCCTACTTACAAAGCATGTAGAGGTCTGTCATTTTTATCATAGGTACACTTGAAGTGTGAGAGTCGGAATCTAAAACAGACATCCAGAAAATTACATTGTATAATTTTTAAGTAATTAATTAGCATTTTATTGCATGACATAAGTATTTGATACATCAGAAAAGCAGAACTTAAAATTTGGTACAGAAACCTTTGTTTGCAATTACAGAGATCATACGTTTCCTGTAGTTCTTGACCAGGTTTGCACAGCAGGGATTTTGGCCCACTCCTCCATACAGACCTCCAGATCCTTCAGGTTTCGGGGCTGTCGCTGGGCAAAACGGACTTCCAGCTCCCTCCAGAGATTTTCTATTGGGTTCAGGTCTGGAGACTGGCTAGGCCACTCCAGGACCTTGAGATGCTTCTTACGGAGCCACACCTTAGTTGCCCTGGCTGAGTGTTTTGGGTCATTATCATGCTGGAAGACCCAGCGATGACCCATCTTCAATGCTCTTACTGAGGGAAGGAGGTTGTTGGCCAAGATCTTGGGATACATGGCCCCATCCTCCCCTAAATGCAATGCAGTCGTCCTGTCCCCTTTGCAGAAAAGCATCCCCAAAGAATGATGTTTCCACCTCCATGCTTCACGGTTGGGATGGTGTTCTTGGGGTTGTACTCATCCTTCTTCTTCCTCCAAACACGGCGAGTGGAGTTTAGACCAAAAAGCTTAATTTTTTTCTCAACAGACCAAATTACCTTCTCCCATTCCTCCTCTGGATCATCCAGATGGTCATTGGCAAACTTTAGACAGGCCTGGATGTACGCTGGCTTGAGCAGGGGACCTTGCGTGCGCTGCAGGATTTTAATCCATGACGGCGTAGTGTGTTACTAATGGTTTTCTTTGAGACTGTGGTCCCAGCTCTCTTCAGGTCATTGACCAGGTCCTGCCGTGTAGTTCTGGGCTGTTCCCTCACCTTCCTCATGATCATTGATGCCCCACAAGGTGAGATCTTGCATGGAGCTCCAGACCGAGGGTGATTGACCAGGAGGGCTTCATCGGCTACACACCAAGATAGTCATATGCTAAAAACTTCACATAATTGGGCTGTAGAGATTCACCTTGGTTGACGCTCCGCGCCATGTTGAACATGTCTATGCCTTAGCGGGTCTATGATATACCTCTCATTTGATTGGTTGTCCTGACAGATGCTGTCAGGAGACCTGTACCATGTGAGGTCCAAGACTTCTGATTCAGCCAAGTGGTCAAGTTCACGCTGAAGATTACCTTGACTTCCCTGGCCATGAAAGATGACCAAGGTATTTACCTGACTACCTGTCCTCCACATGGAATCCAAGCTGTTTACCTGACCTCCACATGAGATCCAAGGTATTTACCTGACTACCTGACCTCCACATGAGATCCAAGGTATTTACCTGACTACCTGACCTCCACATGAGATCCAAGGTATTTACCTGACTACCAGTCCTCCACATGAGATCCAAGGTATTTACCTGACTACCTGTCCTCCACATGAGATCCAATGTATTTACCTGACTACCTGACCTCCACATGAGATCCAAGGTATTTACCTGACTACCTGACCTCCACATGAGA
>JACXGK010009234.1:0-13625 GCA_016801125.1 Novumbra hubbsi
CGTTAGCGTCCGTACTCTGCCACCATGCCCACTGTGCTGTCGTTAGCGTCCGTACTCTGCCACCATGCCCACTGTGCTGTCGTTAGCGTCCGTACTCTGCCACCATGCCCACTGTGCTGTCGTTAGCGTCCGTACTCTGCCACCATGCCCACTGTGCTGTCGTTAGCGTCCGTACTCTGCCACCATGCCCACTGTGCTGGCTCAGCTAGCTGACCTTTGAACACTGTTTGTGTGCTCTGAATAAATTAAAGCTGATGTTCATGAAATGGACGGGAACTCTTGTGTGAAACCGTCAGTATGATCTGTACTTCTCCTGTCTTCTCTATCTTTTTCAATTTCCCCATTTGTGGGGCGCTGGCTTCTCCACTGTAAGATAGCCACTAATTCTCTTCTTCATAAGGCTCCAGTTACAGGAACATGTATTAGCCTTCTACAGAAACATGAAGTCTTGTGTCTTCATTACTGGCTGTAGGGATCAGGCAACAAACCTCAGGAACTTTGATGGGAAATTGAAATATAATTCAGGAAAAAAAGATACCCACTCAAGTTGTGTTCCTAAAAGTTGATTTAACTGAGCTATTTATTGTCTGTGAATAGCCTTGAATGATTTTATTTTATTTTAGAGGAATTTATTATTGTAATTTGCATAATGGCCTTGCTAGGGAGTGACTGGCATAATTGAAGCTGCCTTTAGCCTTGTTTTTCTTTATAACCGTCTCTGCTTAATAAAAGTGTAACAATCGCCAGTTTATTGTGCCTTTGATATGTGGGATGGTGTTTACACCAGTTTATAATGTAGGGGCAACATATGCATTGGACAAGGAAACCGACCTTGAGCGATGTTAATTATGCAGGGATCATTACTGCGCTATGCAGCAAGGGGATGTTTTGGCACCCTTGCAGGTCAGTGGGTATGGATAGTAATGCTGCTTTTTCCAACATCCTCTGACTGTCCAGAAAGGTTTTGGGTCAAATTCTATCCACAACTCCTTAACAATCCCCTCTCAGGCCTACATTCTTCTCAATCTGTGCCGGTGCTTTGAAAGCTTAAACAATTTGAATTGGGCTAAAGTGTTTAAAAATAAAGTCAGACCGAACAACATTTGAACGTACCATTTGTTATTCAGTAAAATTTTTAAAGACCTGGGCTGGTGATAGTTAAAAGACTGAGGAAAAAGGAGTGGGGGGGGGGGCAGTGACAGGAAGGCTGTTTGTGTTTGTAATTACCTAAGAGCACCGGAGGAGTCCACCGGTGAGGGAAGCACAGGGTCAAGATGTCTGCCACACACACGCATCCCAGGCCGAGTGTTTTGAAGTTCTTCTGACTGACGGAAGCAATAATGGAAGCGTGCTTCCGGAGCGTTCTCCCAGGAGAGATAGGAGTTGAGGATTGTGCACCCAGCCGTCCACTCTGCTGCCCGACGGAGCGCTTACTCACAGGCTTTGTTCTCTTCATTGGGACTGGATGTGGAGAGGAAAAGCCTCAGCTGTGGTGCCTTACATTTTGAACATCAATGAACAGGGTCACAGCGTACTCACTTACACAAACTCAATGCTTTAGCTTTGGAATTGAAACTGTTTTCATACAAAACAGTTGTGACATATTTGTGAAAACAACATGAATGTGAAAACAATATGATCACCTTTAGTGGTTTGCTGAACTGAATCTGTCGTGGACAGATTCAACATGGAGGACTTCTCAAGGTTCATCTAGAGCAGCTGCCGTTCCTACTTTTTGGCTTTGAGTATTTGGACCAATCTGAATAGCGTGAACAAAGCAGTGGGTGGATGGGAAACATCAGTAATAAGTGATTGGAGTTTGGTTGGCTAGGGGGAAGCCGTGTTTACATCCCCCCCATCAACTGTGGGCATTGGTTCGCCGATTTGCAGCACCAATCGCAGGCCCCCCTGAGGACTTCTGTCTGTATTTCGCAACCCAGAACCTTCCGGTATCATTGATGCAGCTGACCTGCTCTGGGGCCCCGAACACATCCATATCCTTCCTCCAAAAGTAAAGCAGGAAGTGACACGCTTTCTTGATAATTTTTCTTCTGGGCTACCAGGATGAGCGTTTTTGCTCTCTCATTACAGCTGGTGACCTCGTGTGACACTGCCACACACGGCATACACTTGGGGGTAGATAAAAAAGAAGTATGGTCGTCTAGAGCTCCAAAGGGGAGCGGGTCGTAGCTGCGTCACCTTAAACATGACATGAACTCTTCATCTCCACCCGCTTCCTGGTGTCCTTTTATCATCCACCCGATATAGATCCTGGTCTGTGAGTCTCTTCAATGCTCAGCAATGACGTGTTTCCTATTGCTGTGACCACTTGGTTGATTTTCAAGATGTGGTGTTTGAAAACGATGATGTATTTTTGGATATTATGCATTTGTTCATTATATCACATTCCTCTTTCCATACAATATGCATGACTGAGCCAGAAGTGGTTTTCCCCATGGGGCTTTCTTAAAATATTTCTGTGGCCTACATCTTGTGATAGAAGCACCTCTGCCATCACTACATTAAAACCAGAGCCAATGTATTCATCAGCTATCTATCCGACTGTACTCAGATCCTCCATATGACAGGGTAAAGACATCTCTTTGAGGAAGAGGAGTAGTCCTGGACAATGTTGTATTCATTTCGGAGAGCTGGCATACTGTTCTGGCTTGCAAGAGGTTTTGCTTTCCCAGAAATACTAAGTAGGGCAGCAATCATCTAATGTTCATGGAACAAGTGCTGTTGTGACACTTCCTGACACGCTCCAATTGATCTCTGGGTTCCCCTGCTAAGTCTGTGTTAGGCACAGCACTCCTGAACCCATGGACATTCATCAAAAATTGGCGTTTTGTGACACTGAAAGTCCTTCCGTTTGGATTGGTTAGGTTTAAAATCTGTAGCCTAGTCGATCCCTTGATGGGTAACATTGTTAAGGCTGGTATTTAGGAACCCCTGGGCTCTACCATGGCACACTGCATTAGGGTTCTGTCAGGCATTTGCATGGACACTGCGGTGTACATCTCTTTTTTCAGCCAGTCGGCCGAACTCGCTGTTGGTTTCCGTTCTTGTCCAACAGACCGCTTGTTACCCCCTCTGCTTGTGCAGGCCTGTTGTTGGTTTAGTGCTGATGTCAGTAGGATAGCGAGGTGACGGACTGATGGGGCTTCTGCTGAATCCTGCCTTATTTGCTGCACTGTATTGTAAATGAAACACTGTCCTATAGAGTTTTATTTCCCAGAATAAAGCCTTTCGGAACTGCCGTTATGTATGAGTAAATGGTGACACGCTGGATTCACTTTGAGATTGTCTTTGGCCTGGGCTGTTATTTTCAAACTACTTATAGTCTGGTATGTGTTGCAGACCCTGGTTTGACCGTAATGACCGCACGCTTCCGGTTGCCCGCTGGCAGATCTTACAATGTCCGGGCGTCGGAGCTGGCACGCGACAGGCAGCACACGGAGGTGGTCTGCAACATACTTCTCTTGGACAACACCGTCCAAGCCTTCAAAGTCAACGTGAGTATCATGACAACCGTGTGGGTGTTACTGTGTTTTCCTGTTCTGCTGTAATGTGTTCAACCATGACTAAATGGCCTTGTCCCAAAGAAGCTGCGCCCCGTTCGCAACCACACAGAGACTCTGCTTCCCTCACTATATTAAAAGGCTAAATTGGTGCTGAGATTGGGCAACTACAAAGCCTCTTGACCGACACATGTTGTAGGTCTAATACAGACTGGCCCCCCCATCTATTACTTACATCCACTGCAGGGTTCAGATTGGGCGGGGGTTGAGTCTGTGTCTGCTGCCCTATCTTCTCTCACCATAACATATGTGACATTCCAGCTCACAGTGGAACCTCCCCAAGGGGTTGCTTATTCAAGTACATACTCGCTCACAGGCACCGCGTTTCCAGCCACACACACGAACACGCGCCATGCTGGATGCCAATCAGGGGAAGGAAATACAATCGTGCAGTGTCTTGATTGCAACACCAGTGTTTTTCGTTCCCATATGCTGCGGTCATTGCCGCCAAGTTACTTGAACAGACAGTATTTGCCATATTACATTTGTTTGACATGTTGTTTTGTTAAAACAAAGGAAAAGCCTTCCTCCAAGATACTGGAGAGTTATTAGGCACGTTGAAATGACAGTGGTTGTGCAATCATTATTATACAACAGAAATATGTTTCAATGTTTCTTTTTGGTTGATATAATTGCCATGTGTCGCATTGCCGTGCAACAGGGGCTCATGTCACTTATACGTTGTCCTGTAGAGAGCACTTCCATTGAGACCCCACTGCGTGCATTCGCGTTCCCCAACTCCCTCGCTAGTCAGGTCCTTACTCCACCTCAGGCACTAGCTCAGAGGTGGGGGTCTGATGCACCAAGAGCCCCTCCACCGAGTCATCCGTCACCCACTCACTGTCCTAGCCATCGCCCAGGCCCTGATTGGGCCTTTCCTCTAGTGGTCTCTCCGGTTGCCTCCCACTGTTGCTCAGATTACTGAAGTGTCCTTCAAGACCTGTGTTAACTTTTTCCATTTCTTTGAAGCCTCAAAGAAAACACCCCTCCTCGCCCAGTCTGAAGACGTTAGCTGACTGTTGAGACAATGTGTACAATAAGAAACGTGTCCTGTTTTTTAACAACTCTGTCCCTGTGCGTTTCCCTTCCTATCTGTTTCCATGATAACAGTCGGTCTTGGGTTCTTGCGCCGGCTGACTTTGCACATTTGCCCTGACCATTTTTGAAAGCCAGTGGAGAGGAGACGGCAGCTTGAGAGCTCGGTAGAGTAATCCCACAGAAGGATCCCACATCCTGTCAGAACAACCACTTCAGAGAGCGAGGGAACAGCAAATAACACAACCCCTTCATGTTGGTGGAGGGACCCACATATTGCCTCAAAACTAAACCATGGGAATAGATTATGAAATGTGAGATTATAAACTTCACACTGGAAGTATGTGGTTTGGTGAACGTTTATTTTGGTCATCGGGAATGCCCCACTTCACTTAGCCGATACGTCATTTAGGCGTCTTAGGCGTTGGATGTATCCGGCCAAAAGCCAAACGTTTGTTTTCCGTAAGCCGGCAAGATTTTTTTTTTTGCCTTGGAGGTAAACAACTAGACCATTAATGGGCCTCAAAATAGACCCGGTAATCTGAGTCAAATTCCATGCTGTTAGTATCCATGATGTAGGCTTTGTCACATTGTCATCCCCCTGGGGGATGGCGACTCAGCATGGCAGCGGTGGATATTGTGTGTGTGTGCCCTCCGTTTGAGAGCTGCTTCAGGCTCCATCATGCATACCTAAAACTGCCGTTATGTACTTAGTCTCAGCAGAGGCTGGTGCTGGTGAGGGCATGAGAGCACAGGCCCCCGAGGGGGTCCCGGCTTGTCAGGCCGCTGTCCTCACCTCTTCCCTCCCCTCGTCCTCACAGCTTTTATCATCTTCACTCTCAGTTCCTGCCTCGTTTATTATTTAAAGTCTCCACTCTTAGTTCAGCGGTAGAAGAATCGCCGGCATTACCACTCTCTGGAATCTGCGTAGCTCCGTGTTTGGCAAATTTTCCATTTTGAAGACCAGTAATCTTGGGAAAAACGACTCCGTAGGGTTAGTTTAATCAATCTTTTTGAAAACGCAGTACTTGAACAAGGTTTTCCCTCCCGCCTTGTAACCGGGGTAGAGGCGTAACATGATGGTCTTTGTGTCTGACCGTCATCATCCCCGCTTCCCAGGACAGGGGCTTTCACAGGCCCGGGTGAGTGTATGCCATCCTTCCGCCCGAGTTCTGTCTCAACACCGCCACGGTCCCCAGGCGGGCAGCGCTCTGCGGAAGAGGGCCGTGAGACAAGCGGTTGTCACCGTGTCCAGTGGGAATGAGCGCTGAGAGACAGACAGTGATAGACAGAGCTCGGTAGCAGCAACGGCCGCATGGCTGCCACACAACACTCCCCTGGGCCACAGGTGTTTCGCATGAGTAACTCTCCCTCCCCCGTGTCCCCCCCTCGACAGAAGCACCACCAGGGTCAGGTGTTATTGGACGTAGTGTTTAAACACCTAGAGCTGACGGAGAGGGACTACTTTGGTCTGCATCTGGCCGACGACTCTTCCGATAACCCGGTAAGTCTCTTTATGATGAAACGCCATGTTAAATTGCATTGCATTTTTTTACTTTTTTGTGGCTTGGCTGAGTGTATATCCTCTCACCTGCATGTAAGTCCCTTTGGACAGCTAGCCATGTCTGTCCTGGGTACATTTCAACCGATTTTACAATGTAAGGAATGGAAAGGGATGTGTGGAGATAAAATGGGGAGGGCTGGAGTTAGTGTTAGAAGCAATGAAACTAATAGGTCTGACCCCATTCAGCTGTTGGTCAGCTTGGCCGGCCCGGATGGCGTATTATCTAGCAATCATCCTGTGCCAGTTGACTTTTCCAAATATGAATGTGCCACTGAAATTGTATATGTTTATTTATTATGTGTGAAAAATGGTGCCACACTAATAAAAATTATATTGTGTGATTTGCCAAATTGGTGTTGCGCGTGAGGCGTAGCCAAACGTCAAACATACCCACTCGTTAAGCTCTCTTCTTTTTTGTTTTTGCACACGTCACAAGTGAGCACGATTGTAGATAAATGTTTCTGTCTCAGCTGGCACAGTTCCAGACTCATCGGACAATTGTGGTACATGCGGTTTTCCGACCTGTGTTGAACTTCTAAAATCGCATTATCCCGATTTGGATGTTGGTTACTACAATAACTACCAACCTTGGTTGGGCGAAGCCATTGAACCTACATACTTATTTTACAATCCCTCGGTTCGCGAATGTCACGTTGGAAGCCTGTGGGTAAATTGCTGCTTACAACAGTGCAGTGGAATGTTTTCAGCAGTGCATCTTTCCACACTAAGACGGCATATGAATATGACTTGTTTTGGCACAGTCCTCCTCCCCATAACCCCCATAAGTGGTGTGTTCTTCTGTGGTCAAGTCACGTTGACTAGCTACAGATCAACACCCTGTCTTCATTTCCTTTCTTGCAAACAGGGGGGGAGGAGGGAGAGGCTGATGTGGGCTGACTGGTGAATAATTGAGAATCAGCTGGGCTGCTGAGGAACTGTTATCGTTTCATTCAGTATCTCCTCATCTATATTTTACAGAGGTGGCTGGATCCAAACAAACCCATCAGGGAGCAGTTAAAAAGTAGGTGAACACTGCACTGCAATGGATGGATAAACAAGGACATGTTCTTTTTTTTTTTTTTTGATTTTAAGAAATTCATCTTCAATGCTCTGACTCTTCAATGCTCTGACTCTTCAATGCTCTGACTCATTGTGCAATTACAGGGGGGTCACCTCATAATCTGAGCTTCAGAGTCAAGTTCTTTGTGACAGACCCTAATAAACTTCAGGAAGAGTACACTAGGTAAGAACCATTGCAAGTCATGCCCAAATATGGGCACCATTTCAATTGTGATTGAACTCCAACCCACATACAACAGAACATGAAGCATTTACAAACACCTTGCCAGCCATCAAAGATGGGCAAGGTTTGATCATGCTGTGAAATTTGCTTTCTTGAATGTGGGATTTTGGGCCTTAAATGTGTGCAAGGCATCATGAAATCTGCTGAGAATCTGGCATGTTGGAGTCCAGTGTTTAACCCATTGTCCAAAATTGTCAACTTGTTCTTCTAGCAGAACAACCCCAAACACATGCACATTAAAAAGCACTCAGGAATGTTCTAGAAGAGATGCTGGACTGCTGGATTTGGGGCAACCAGCAAACAGTTTAGATTAATCACCAGTGAGATGTGGCAACAGCAGTTTGTGAAGGGCACCCTGATCAGAGAAATTAGCTTCTGAAGAGAAGGTGAATTTGGCTAGTAGATAGGTGTCACAAGCTCAGTGATGGATATGATGTGTAACTGTCTGTAGTTATCCTTCTAGTAGTCATGCAAACAACCAGGCTAATTTCATGGACAGACTAGGCCTCATGTTCAACCAAATAATGAAACTCAATGTAGTTCTTCGGTGAGCTTGATTTGTTAGTCCCGCAAGGCTTAATGTCTTGCAGAAACCAGTCCATAATGTCGTTGCCTGGTCATATTAATATTTGCGGCCAGAGCTTTAAATGTAACACTTTCGAAACCCCATCTCAAACTTCTGTCATCCTTCTGAGGTGTTTGAACTGGCTAATCAACAGTCCTGAAAAAGGATGTTCTGGTTTAAAAACTCACACAAATACTGTATAATTTATTTTTGACATGTATGCTCTCACACTATTCTGTTGTTAGGGTATGCCCCTATTACTGCACAGAAACACTTCAGTATTTATATAAACATTTTACTCCCATGGGAAGTATTTATAGGCCATACGCCATAGATATTTGGAAACAATGGTCAATTACTAAGACTAGTGCAAGTATCTCTCTATATTTTTCCACAGCTGTATAAAGAAATTAATAACACTGGGTAAATGTTGAACCAGAAGCCAGTATTACACTATTAAACTAAGCCCTGATCTTTTAATTCTACTAATGGGGATGAATAGAATAAACTGGTTAGGAGTAGGTCCTGCAGTGTTTAAGAGCTTTCTACCGGTAGGTCTAAAACTAGGATCTGTGTGGTTTGGTAGATGAACTATTAACAGTCTAATTGACTTGTTTTTTACCTGATGTACAGCTATGAATAAACAGGACCACCAAGGCCTCCCACAGGGGAATCCATTGTCAATAGAAAGACACTAGATACACCAGTGATGTTAATCCACTCCATGCACTTAAGCATGACCTTGCTCAACTTCCCTTATCAATAGAGTATACCACTTTGTATATAAGATGGGGAGGCATGGATTTGATTTGGACGTGCGGTCGATTCCCGATGCCACGCAACTGTGCTAGTGGGCACTCCCTGCTATGATGTCATTCAGTCAGTAGTAGTTACAGACAACACAATCCCAGAGGCTGTTCAGCAGGAGGAACTGAATAAAAAAACAATGGAAGCTCCGTATCAATTGACTCCTGGTATTTTATATAATATCTAGTTTGCTATACCTTATTGTCCTGTATTGAATTTCAATTGTTGGAGTGGTGTGACGTTTGAAGCTCCCCTATCCAGCCAATGGGTGTGTCCTTTCCATAATCACAGGATATGCGTTGTGTTGTTGTTGGTGTAATACCTTCTCTTGTTCTCCTAGGTACCAGTATTTCCTCCAGCTGAAACAGGACATCCTGACTGGCAGGTAAGTTCTGGCGGAGTCACACACCACCCTAGGGGCCCTGATTCTCCAGTCCCGACACTCTGACACACTTCTCTGTAGTAGCCAGCATTGACAATAGCGCTAAACAATCTCCTTTTGGTTTGAATCAGTTATGGTCCTCACCTGTGCTTGTGATTTGTGGTCCCCAGACTGCCCTGCCCACACAACACTGCCGCACTTCTGGCGTCCTACGCCGTTCAATGTAAGTTAAGTTCTGTTCCCCTCGCGTGCTTCTATCTTCAACAAAGATGGGGATATGCAAATGTTGGTAGTGAACCCATTTTGTCTCTCTTTTTTCCTGTGAGGCTACACCGCTCAGTGCCTTTATGAAAGTGACTTAAATGCTTTTAATGTTAGACTACCACAAAGACCCGTTGAAAGCCTTTGGCTAAGTGTTAGCATGCTCACCAGGACTTCACAAAAGGCACTCTGTGTGCCGCCTTCCATGACGTTTTATGACGTGTAATCCAATTTATTCTTTAACTGTCTCGCCCAATAAAACGAGCCGTTTTAAGTGGAGCCTGAAATCGGCCATAATATTCTGTTCACGGCTCTGACGCAAGTGGGTCATGCCTAGCTGTTTTCTGAACGCTACGCTAACCTGACTGGGCTGTGTCCTTCTGTCTTGTCCCACATCGATTTATTATATATGGCTTGATCAGAGTTCAGGTCAGAGAAGTGCTGTGTACAGAAAATGACCTCCCAGCTTCGATGACTTGAGGCCCCTGGTACACTGACAGTACATGTTGTTGTAACTGTAAGTAGCACAGCTAGCACAGGCTATCTAATCATTTCCGGACCATGCTGGTATAGAATATGGCCTGTGCCACCAGACTGACCTGAATAATGACAAATTGGAGAGGAGGGGTTTAGGGTTCTGTCCCCTCCACACTTTCAAGGGCTTTTCATCTTCCATTGCTATATAGGTCCCTGGGGGGATTTTAAATGCACAACCCCAGGGTGAACAGACTCTCACGTTTCCCAATATCTCTGCCCATTAAACATATTTAATGGTGTTATAGCTGTGGGGTTAGTGGTATATTCTTTAAGTAAGCCTGATCAAATTCAATCAAACAATGCATTCTGCTGAAAGCTATAGCGTCAATGCTGTCGAGATATTTGTTAGCATATTGCACGTCCGTAGGCAATTGACCACTTAGTTTGCACATTAGGGTTTTTTCTTCATGGTTATTCCATCAATAATGGTTTTCGAATTGATCTGTTTGTCAATATGAGCCAGTAGTTAAATGGTCCTCTCAAATGAATTGTGGCCCTTTCGCACAAGCTAATGGTTATGATGTACTTAGCTGTGGAAGTGGTGGTTGGAGCTTCTCAACAGATTGGGTCTCATTAATAGACACCAAACCAAGGTTTTTTGTTAACCTTGTTGTTTTTGTCTCTTGACTACCTTCATGAAGTATACATGGGATGTGCTGTAGTGTAGATCTTTGTTCATAATTTTTTTTCTTTTCTCTCAAATTGGTAGAGTACATAATTGTTTTCTTCTACAGCCTTATTAAGTCTGTATAGGTACATTTCTTTCATTTTAAAACATTTGTAAGGGGCATGGGAAAAACAATGCAGCATCCATCCATTCTCGGTTCTCACTCATCAGGCAATCAGTATTACATTAATTGGTACCAGGCAACGGTTGTTCTGTCGTACATCCAGAACACTAATATTAGGTAATTGTACGCTCAATTATGGATTGGGTCTGATTGTGTTGAGAGTAGATTGTAACTGGGACAAAGAGCTCCACCCCTGTCTGTTAAGAAATGACATGCAGTTCCATCGTCCCCACCCCGCAAATGTCCCCCACCCCGCAAAGTGCAAGCCAAGCTAAAATCCACCCCACTGGAACTAATACGTCTAGTTAGCTCTCCCATAACTGTCGCTTCATGACACCATGTTGGTTTTAATGCGGTCCCTCCAGGAGCGATTCATTCAGTACAGGCCTGATGTGTTCTGTGTGATATAGGCTGTGTGTGTTTACCAGCCTCTGTCTGTGTTGTGTAGCTGAGCTGGGGGACTACAGTGACTCGGAGCATGTCCCCGGTTACCTTTTGGAGTTCTGCTTCATCCCCAACCCGCCTCATTGCTTCGACAAGGAGGTCACCAAACACCACCAACAGCACAGGTGGACGGACCCCTCTTCACTACCCATGTGCACACTGTCTCAGGATTGTGTGCTTATACGTGACGGTTTATGTGCTCTTCTGTACTGGGCCTCAGAGCGGAGAAAGTGTCTGTGGTTTTTTGAAGGACATTTCCTTGGTTTTACTGTAGCTCTTCATTTTCTGTAAATGCTTCATCTTCCCCTTCCACTTTTGTTTTTCTTTTTCTCTCGCCTCAGTGGTTTGTCCCCTGCCCAGGCTGAGTTTAACTACCTGAACACTGCACGGACATTGGAGCTGTACGGAGTGGAATTGCACTACGCAAGGGTAAGGCTGTGTGTGTGTGAATGCTTCAGTAGAAAAGAGGCTTCGCATGGCCTCCCTGTTTTCTCAACGCTTTGTCTTAGTTCCTAACCCACCATGGGTTGACACTTGCATTGATAGTGGTCCTTCATTCTGTGCATTCGGCATGTTCCTCTGGCTCTAGCCTCCAGGGCCTCATTATGCTGTTCTGCCTAAATTCCTTTATGCCTGAGGAACAGCAGAACCACTGAGCCTTGATGATCCCAGAGTGCCCGAGAAACTCTTGGGTCATAAGTCCTAAACTAACCAAACCTAATGTCTTTGGTAGAGATTCCCTCATTGTCGTATTAAACCAACTATACTTTTTGTCCGAGATAATGTGCGTGTGCTTGTTTGTGCGTGTTTCGGTGTCTTGGTGTGTCCTGTCTGTCTGGGTTTCGTAGTTTTGGTCTGAATAATTGTTAGAAGACAAAGCAAGTCACACAATGGCCAAGTTATACATAGACATTCCTGGTACAATGAGTCTAAGGCACATCTAAACAAAGGCCCCAGCCATTTTTACCCTGGAAGAGGGGCGCCATGCGAATGTTGTTGCTGGGCCATTGGGACATACCAATTTTGGTTTCTTTCCAAAATGTCTTCATTTGCAAAATGCTTAATTCATTTTCTTTTTTTTTTGTAGCTAGTCTGATGCTTATTTAGGTGATTATAAGAGCTGGATGAAAAATAAACTGTGCATTTGTTTTGAATATTCAAAATAGGGTAATTTCTCTGATACCAGCTGAAGGATGATCTCGACAATGCGACTAATTACAGTGGATAGTAGTAGAGAATGGAAATGGATTTGCGGTGTCTTCCAGATATCATACCCCCCCCCCCCAGCATGGAGGGATGGGAGACAAGCTTTGTGTCTGGCCCTGTCTCTGATGCACCCACCAGGCTTTGCCTACTGTCAGGGTGCTTAGACACTTAATCCGCCAATGGCCCTCATTGATTCTCTTTCTTGTTCTGTCTCCTCATCCTTCTCTCCCTCTTTCTGTGCCAGGATCAAAGCAACACAGAGATCTTAATTGGGGTGATGTCTGCAGGGATCGTTGTTTACAAGAACCGGGTGCGAATCAACTGCTTTCCGTGGTGAGTGACAAGCACTGGTCTCCGGTACACGACGAGGCAATTCGGATGCCTGATCACCTCTTTCGTCACTGCAGCAAGCACCAAGTGACTCGTTTGAAATTCAAATATGTACTGTTTGTGCAGGAGGAGGGAGAGGAAAGGTTTTTATTTAGCAGTCCGTGTGAAGTCAACAATCACCCAGTTTGCAGAAGAATTCTGTGTTCTTCATGATTTTTTTTAAGCGCCTCACGCGACTGCATATTCATTGGTAAACTGCTGATGATGGCTCCAGGGTTCTCCAGGAGCAGACCCGTGAGGTTCCAGCCTACATGCGGACCGTCTTTTGCGGCTGTGAAGCTTTCATTCTTCGAAATGTTGGATATATCAGCGATGTCTGGGCTAATGGACGTGTGTGCCAGGGGTGGGCTAGCTCAGGCCAAATCCCCACCAGACAAGTGATAATCCAACACAGAGACACACCCTGACAGACACACTTTCCAACCCCCCCCCCCCCCACTAGCGCGCAAGCCCCCGACCCCCTGCCTCATTTTTAAAAGCCAGCTGCTTGCTAAGGCACAAGCAGCTCTTTTGAAAATGTGTGCTTTACTGTCAGGCTAAATTTAGGGATACTGACACTGGCACATTTTCTTTTAAACAGCTGTCCTGCGCCTTCACGTGAGAAGGATGGCTATTAACGACCACTGTTTCTGTTGGGCTAGCGTGCCCCTTCACGTGAGGAGGACTAGCGTGTTGGGCTAGCGTGCCCCTTCACGTGAGAAGGATGGCTATTAACGACCACTGTTTCTGTTGGGCTAGCGTGCCCCTTCACGTGAGGAG
>JACXGK010009235.1:7796-20535 GCA_016801125.1 Novumbra hubbsi
TGGTTAGAGGAGGGTGGGTCTGGTTAGAGGAGGGTGGGTCTGGTTAGAGGAGGGTGGGTCTGGTTAGAGGAGGGTGGGTCTGGTTAGAGGAGGGTGGGTCTGGTTAGAGGAGGGTGGGTCTGGTTAGAGGAGGGTGGGTCTGGTTAGAGGAGGGTGGGTCTGGTTAGAGGAGGGTGGGTCTGGTTAGAAAGGGGCTGGCCCTGACAGCTCTACCTGCCTCTGGACAGTGTTCATTAGCAACCCTCCTGTTTCTGCTCTGTGTTTCCAGCTAAAGGACCATTAGGCTGTTGAGTGCAGAGCTATAAATCGCATCGAGCAGCAACCAAAGCTATCCTGCTTCCTCTCCATGGTGTCCAGTAAAGAGCATTTTGCACACCTCTGTAATCAGTAAGCAAGAGGAGAGCAGATCTCACAGACTGCTAACAGGAAAGGTTTGCAGAAATGGCTTGTCCAGTAATGGTTTGCTGTCTTTCTGCAGGGAAAGTCTACACCTAGCTAGGGTTGTTTCCTGGAACTTTATTTGACAAATGGTTTATTGATCAACAAGAACTTCTGCCCCACTTTTCTTACAATTAAATGCTTCTCAACAAACTATAAGACAAAGCTACAGAATAGAGAAATGGCATTTAGAAGTATGTGCCGTGTAATTGAATGAAGCCACACCATTCTGTATTCAGTGTAACCTGGGATGTCACCTTAAAACTTTAATATCACATAACATGGACATAAAAACACATGTACTCCAGAGATACATTTGAAAGATAAAAAAATGAATGATTTCCATGTTGCAGATGGAAATGCTCTCAGAAAACAGCAACCTATTCAGTTGTGTGATGACGATTAAAAAGGCAAAGACGGAGACCTTTAGTCTTCATTCCAGGTCAGTTCCCCGCATGGATTTGGTGGCATCACCGTGACAACAGAGGCAGCTGCTGACTAATTAAAGGCAAGCACGTGCAAGCACGTGTATGTCTGTGTGTGTGTGTGTGTAAGTATGTACACTCCTCAAAACAAGTCAGGGAACACGTACTGATCACAGTATAACACCAAGTCAATTTAACTTCAAGGAAATCAATCTGTCCAGTTAGGAATCCAAAGCAATTGTGAATCAATGTCACCTGTTTTGGTGAAAATGAAAATAAGAACAGGTGCACTGGAGAGGCAGCAGCTAGACAACCCCCGAAAGTAAATGGTTTTGCAGGTGGTGGCCAGAGACAGTTGCTCTCTCCATATCCTTTCAGACAGATTTTTGTCTGGTTTTATGATTTGCAAGTGTTCATGTCACTACTGGAATCATGAGGTGGAACCCACATTTAAGATGATTTGCTGTGTCTCTAAATATAGCCTTATATGAAAGGAGGGAATACTAGGAGATGAGCTGTTACATGAGGAAAACTGTCCGTAGAAGGGCGTCAACCCAGCAGCAGGAACAGAATATGCTCCTTTGAGGAGGAACAGGAGGAGCACTGCCAGAGCCCTATAAAATGACCAAATGACAGGTGAGTGTATTTCTGACCTAACTGTCAGAAACAGACTCCATGAGGGTGGTATGAGGGTCCGACGTCCTCTAGTGGGACCTGTGCTCACAGCCCAACATAATGCAGCTCGATTGGCATTTACCTGAAAACACCAGAATTGGCAGCTCTGCCGTTGGAGCCTCATTCTCTTCACAGATGAGAGCAGGTTCACACTGAGCACATGTGACAAACGTGAAAGAGTCTGGAGACGCTGTGGTGAATGTTAGGCTGCCTGCAACATCATCCAGCATGGCCGGTTTGGCGGTGGCTCAGTGATGGTCTGGGGAGGCACATCCTTGGAGAGGAGCACAGACCTCCACATACTAGTCAACGCCATCCTGACTGCTGTTATGTTCCGGGATGAAATCCTCAGACACATCGTCAGACCTTACTCTGGTGCAGTGGGCCCTGGGTTCCTCCGGGTGCAGGACAATGCCCAGCCTCATGTGGCCAGAGTGTGTAGGCCGTTCCTGGATCACAAAGGCATTGATGCCATTGACTGGCCCTCACGTTCCCCAGACCTCAATACAATTGAGAACCTCTGAGACATTGTGTATCAGTGCATCCAACGCCGCCAAGTAGCCCCACCGACTGTCCAGGAGCTCACTGATGCCCTGAACCAGGTCAGGAAGGAGATAACATATCTGTTATAAAGCAGAACACACATCTGTTATATAGCATGAAACACATCCTCTATAAACCACAACACACATGTTATATTGCATGAAACACATCCTCTATAAAGCACAACGCACAAATCTGTTATATAGCATGAAATACATACTCTATAATGCACAACACACTTCTGTTATATAGCATAACACACATCCTCTATAAAACATTGCACACATCTGTCATATAGCATAAAACATATTCTCTATAAAGCATTAAACACCTGCTATATAAAAAATGTACATCTAGTCATTTCCTCCCCTTGGCCGGTGCTGTGATGAAATATATCAGTGCACTGTTGTAACCATAGAAACAATGTTGTAATTCTGTCCATTTTTATTGAATTATAAAGAGTTCCAGAAGTCAGAAAACTGACCAAAAACATCCAGTACATTATCAGATGGCTGTTGATGCTATCCTGAGTTATCAGGTCAAGAATTGCAAAGACTAAAGAAAATTTATATTGACATTGTTTGTAGCTATTTTAAGTTGTTACACAAAGTGATTAAAAAATAGACCGCCTTGAATGGTTCTTCTGAGCCTGACTGGAATAATTTTGTCCATTGTTACAATGGAACAGACTCTAGTACGGTATCATATTACAATTTCACAGAGCACGGGGTGAGTGATTCGGGGTGCAAGCATTTGTTCTGTATGCACTCTGAAAGGTTAGTGCTTTCCAGTCTCTATTGTGAAGTCGTAGCTTTTGAACAAAGCCATCAAACTGTTTACAAGTGGGTGAATGTCCAAAAGAATGGAGTGAGTAGAAAAGAAATGTCAGAGAAATGTCAAATGCCTGCTGGCTTCATTTATTTCTCTTTCCTTTTTGCAGAGATGGACTGGTTGGAACGAGGGGTCCTGCGCAGACGACCCTGGATGCAGAGGCAGCAGCCCAGGTGCCTGGGAAACACGCAGAGGGGGATTCTGGGTCGTGTTGACATTCAAGCTATCTAGGCAACCTGATTGGGTCAAAGAACGCTTGTGAGGGATCGGGTCATTTGAACTGAATTCGGTAGCATCTGCTTGTTATTCCTTTTGGACAAACGCTTCATTGCAGATGTGTTGAGCTGTCTGGCACAAAATGGCTGACATTTGTCGCCCATATGGGTGTTGATCATTCTGGCACAAAATGGCTGCGTCCATCACCAGTTATAGGGTTGTACCATTCTAGTGTTGCAGAAATTTTGCTTTTGCTGTTAATTCCTTTCAAAAATATCAACAACAATTTCTTGGATTGTTGGATTGTCAACACAACACTACACACACTGACCCTGTCTCAGTACAACACTACACACTCTGATACTTGTACTGTCACAACTCTGCACACACTGACAATCTTGCTGTCTCAGCACAACACCACACAAACCGATACTCATACTGTCTGAACACCACACACACGGACACTCCTACTGTCTCAAAACCACACACACTGACCCTCCTACACTCACAACACCACACACACTGGCACTCATACTGTTACAACACCACATACACACTGACACTCCTGCTGTTACAACACCATACACATTGACACTCCTACTATTACAACACCACACACTCTGACACTCCTACTATTACAACACCACACACACTGACACTCATACTGTTACAACACCACACACACTGACACTTCTACTATTACAAAACCACACACACTGACACTCCTACTATTACAACACCACACACACTGACACTCATACTGTTACAACACCACACACACTGACACTCATACTGTTACAACACCACACACACTGACACTCCTACAGTTACAACACCACACACACTGACACTCATACTGTTACAACACCACACACACTGACACTCATACTGTTACAACACCACACTCACTGACACTCATACTGTTACATCACCACACACACTGACACTCATACTGTTACAACACCACACACACTGACACTCATACTGTTACAACACAGCAGACGTTACGTGTTACACAGCAAGCTCACCTGATTGGCCACGGCACAGCCAACGCGACAGGTGGGGTTGGCTGCCTCTCAGCTCCCGGGTAGTCTTAAAAGTCCTGTTGCCTAGTAACATACGACTAATTTAGATTGGTTGCTCACAGATCTGTTGGTTGAAGTAATTGACAGAATGAAGTCTACATGACTAGGGGCGCCTCCACAAAATGCGCTACACCAATGAGAACAACTCCTGTGCTTACCAGTAATTGTACTGCATATCTCAGGAGTCTCTCAGAACCGCACCCCACCGTCGGCATAACCACACTGTGTGATCAACTCCCCTTCATGACAGCGGCAAATGTAAATGATCATGGTTCGTGGGTCCAGTGGCTCAAAACACAAGGGTTGATCTGAGATCGGTTTGACCTTTTAGATCTCTTTGGAAAAGGTTACATGCACAGGGACAACATGGAGTTTAGCGTTCTGCTCAGAGATGACTGGTTTCCCCATCCGGCCTCGGGACTCATCTCCCTGGTCTCTCTTCATCTAGGGCCACAACATTAACTCCCTAAAGCACAACAGACTCTGGGCACCAGCTATCTCTCTTTTGTTCTGTTTCTCTCCTATTTTGTCCCTCTGGAGAAGGCAGAGGCATTTGCTTAGGGAGCACACTTGTCACATTTACAGCCAATGGGCCATTATTGTTATTGTCATCATTCCCTGCCAATGGGGGTATTTCTGGTAGTCGCCGGGGGGTGTGAGGCTGAGGCTAGCGCTACCGCGTGACAGCCCTAGAGTGGCGGTGTAAGGCTAGCGCACCGCGTGACAGCCCTAGAGTAGCGGTGTAAGGCTAAGGCGCACTGCGTGACAGCCCTAGAGTAGCGGTGTAAGGCTAAGGCTGGTGCACCGCGTGACAGCCCTAGAGTAGCGGTGTAAGGCTAAGGCTAGTGCACCGCGTGACAGCCCTAGAGTAGCGGTGTAAGGCTAAGGCTAGCGCACTGCGTGACAGCCCTAGAGTAGCGGTGTAAGGCTAAGGCTGGTGCACCGCGTGACAGCCCTAGAGTAGCGGTGTAAGGCTAAGACATCGCTTGACAGCCCATAATTCAAGTCCATCTTCTGTGGCTTTGGCTCTGTGTCACATGGGCTTTGTGTCACAGGGAATGTTGTGGAACTGTATAAATGTTTCATTACCTGTTTGGCCTAAAAACGCCTTAACCAATTCAGCGTTTTCTCTCTGCTAATACCCCTCTCCACCTTTCTCCACCACCATTCTGCACCATCCTCTCCTCTTCTCCTCTTGCTCCCTCCCTCTCTCTCTCGGGCTGTTTGCCTCTCTAACTCCCTCTTGCACAGCTGGCCTCCATACCTCAGGTTCTCTGTTGTGCACTCTTATGCAGGGCTGTGAACTCCACAACCGAAGACTCGCGGGGTGAAACACGCACCCTGCTTTGGGCTACAGGGAGTCTCTCAGTAGCAGCCGACACACCCAGAGGAGCAGAAAGGATGTCAATGTGGATGTAGGAAGCTGCCATTTGTAAAGCATCTTGTTATGCTTAAAGGGTTAACCAGCTTAGTGCCTTGACTTTGTGTTTGTCCCTGTGTTTGACCTGGAGTTTGACCCTGTGTTTGAACCAGAGTTTGACCCTGTGTTAGACCCAGAGTTTGTTATCACCTCCTCACTCTCTCTTCCTGTCAATTTTCACTAAATTCAAAGGGTAAACGGGCGCTGGAATTATTCGTTCACATTGTCTGGAGTGAAAATAGGAAAGCTACAATAAATAATAGAAGTCACAACGAAGATATTACAAAATCTAGGTTAACACGTCGAGCATTTTAAAAAGATAATTACCTTTTTTATTTTGTACTATAACCAGTAAACAGTGTTGTAAAAATGTTGCCAATAGTTAAGACTTAGAATGACATGGGTAAAATAAATGAAGAAATAAACATGGGTTTGGGTCACAATGTTAATTTTGCTCCACTAGCGAACCCCTTCTCTTGACAATGGCTCACCCATCCTGTTTTGCCTACAGGAGATAAAGTAACACATTCATGTTTAAGTCAGGCTCACCGAGTCTGTACACATGCTTTCTTCATTATTAGGTCAGGTATACACCACATGTGTGCTGTCTGTTTTTATTAGGTCAGGTACACACCACATGTGTGCTGTCTGTCTGTTTTAAGGTCAAGGTAGAATTCCAACTTGCTGTGTATTTTTTGAGGGGGTAATTTCTCCAGTGTGTCAAAGGCTTGTATTTTTGTCTTCACATTCTTAGGTGGGGTCTGACTATGTTGCTCTCTGGGGTTCTGGGGGCCTGTTTGTGTTTGGGGACAAAGCCCCCTAACGAGCTGGCTTAGCAGGCTACACTCTAGGTTCATCCCTCAGTAGATGACGTCTTTGTTATGGATGGATTGAGATCCATATTCCTTTAAGCGAGTGTGAAATGGTTCCGCAGTTCTTTATGGGTTTTGATCATTTCTGGGTACAGTCCTAATTCAGATATGCATGCATTATTCAGGGTTTTCCACTGTACTCTGCATGCTGTGTCTCAATTGAGCATTTATCCTATTTTAGTGAATCTGTGATTGTTAAATGGTCCCCAGACCCCAGAACTGTACAGGGCAGAGGATGCTGTAACTGACTGGAGTGTACAGCTGTGAGTTACAGTAACTGACTGGAGTGTACAGCTGTGATTTATAGTAACTGACTGGAGTGTACAGCTGTGATTTACAGTAACTGACTGGTGTGTACAACTGTGATTAAAGTTTTACGTTCTCTCTTATTTCGTCTCTTATGCGGTTCACAACATGGGTGAAGTTACCTGATTAGTCTCTTTCTATGTCTCTGTCTGTTTCTCTCAGAGTGTGAATTATAGAATGACTATCGGGGGTCAACTTTCTTCCCATGTCGTAAAGGGAACCCAGTAAACTGCAGGCGTGTGCTTCAGTGAACTGAGGTCTAACAATCCATACAGTGTCTTGCTTGTTGTATGTAGCGCCTGCAGTCTGTAGATGATACAACTAATCCATTACAGCACCTCGCTGGGCACCAACAACACAACAGCACTGGAGGTCAGGGGTCACCCAAAACGTATATCCTAGAGGAACAAGCTGGCAGAAAGACCCACACAATACCAGGACCAAAGGTTTGGGTCGACTCTCCTGGGCCGAAATGCCAAGCCGTAGGCACACAGTGAAACGGTTAATATGCAAATGAGGGCTAATCACCTTTTTCCCAAATGTAAACAATAGCAAAACTCAGGAACATGTTACAAAACTTTTGTTGTTGCATTTCTATGCAGTTTAAGACAGAATAAATTATGTTTAAAATTGCTGGCTGAACCAAAGGTCTCCCTTGATGAGAGCGAGCATCACAACCCATCTTATCAGCACAAAAAGCTTTTGACTGGAATTTGCTGTACATCAGTCATGTGTATTTTGTGTCATTAATTAAAGCCCCCCTCTACTACAAGTGAAATCGAAGACATATTCATTTAATATAAAGCTGGTGATACAAAAACATGTTGATTTTCTGGCAGTATAATACTGTGTTTAATATCTTCAGCCACAAAGCATCATTTTCTGTGTATCGACAACCTTATATTGAATGATGATTCAAAATGTCTCTCTCTTTCCCCGTCTCTCTCTCAGTGTCTCTTTCCCTGTCTCTCTCTCAGTGTCTCTTTCCCCGTCTCTCTCTCAGTGTCTCTTTCCCTGTCTCTCTCTCAGTGTCTCTTTCCCCGTCTCTCTCTCAGTGTCTCTTTCCCCGTCTCTCTCTATGTGAGTTATCTTTATCCCATTGGTCTCTCTCTCAGTGTCTCTTTCCCTGTCTCTCTCTCAGGGTCTCTTTCCCTGTCTCTCTCTCAGTGTCTCTTTCCCCGTCTCTCTCTTAGTGTCTCTTTCCCTGTCTCTCTCTATGTGAGTTATCTTTATCCCATTGGTCTCTCTCTCAGTGTCTCTTTCCCTGTCTCTCTCTCAGTGTCTCTTTCCCTGTCTCTCTCTCAGTGTCTCTTTCCTTTATGTGAGTTCTCTTTATCCCATTGGTCTCTCTCTATGTGGGTTCTCTTTATCCCATTGGTCTCTCTCTATGTGAGTTCTCTTTATCCCATTGGTCTCTCTCTATGTGAGTTCTCTTTATCCCATTGGTCTCTCTCTATGTGAGTTCTCTTTATCCCATTGGTCTCTCTCTATGTGAGTTCTCTTTATCCCATTGGTCTCTCTCTATGTGAGTTCTCTTTATCCCATTGGTCTCTCTCTGTGTTGTCCGTCTCTTTGTGGTTGGTCTCTGAACTCTGAGATAGTTTACAAAGAGACTGAGAGGCCAATCCTACATTAGCCTTTTTGATGCACCTTATATATAGAATATATCAAACAAGTGGTTTGAACTATGAATGCCGATGGGCTAAAAGCTGTTGTTAAGCACAACACATGGCATTGTGATTGGACACAGTGCTTAACCGTGGCATATTGGCCATAGATCACAAACTACTGAGATGCCTTATTGCTCATATACACCGGTAACCAATGCAGTAAAAAGATATGTGCTGTCACATTTCTGGTACCAAGTCTCAGGAAACACAGCTATCGGACAATCAGCACAGAGTATTCAAACCACGGTTTATAAGAGACTGTATACCACTTTTATAATAAAGGTTAACATAACTTATTATAGCAACGATACAAATATTGGGTTATAATTAGCAATATTCCAGAGCAAAAAGCTGTAACCCAGCACTTTGTGATGTGATGTAATTCCCGTGGAATATGATTTCATATACCATGGCTATTAACCAATCATCAGCCCAGCTAAGGGGACAGCAGCTAGATTCAAACAGGCACCAGAGACCTGCTGTAGTCATCCAATGATTAACCCCTGGAGGCGTTTTGGACTTGAGTATTCATTACTGTGAATATTCCATGCTTCTTTGTCCCACTGAATAAGTTCTGTTGGATGGACTTTTCATCACAACGGCTTGCATTATGTGGTGTTACAGAGGT
Source organism: Novumbra hubbsi (assembly GCA_016801125.1). Taxonomy (NCBI): domain Eukaryota; kingdom Metazoa; phylum Chordata; class Actinopteri; order Esociformes; family Umbridae; genus Novumbra; species Novumbra hubbsi. The sequence continues at coordinate 16,906 of JACXGK010009235.1, forward strand.
TTTGTGTTATTATTAGATTTTATTGCACAAACAGAAGAAACCATAACCAGCCATCTCCTGCAGAAGGCACGTCGACTGATACAGAAATAGAAATGAACGTACAAGGTTTCCCTGTCGGCGGTTGGATTTATAGCTCTACGTCTTTAGCTATCGTGACATTGACACAACACACATTTGCTTATGTACGATTTCGGTGACTTCAAGTCACAGCCCACAAACACCACCTTTCACACACACACAGCACTCTTTTACCAGTGTCCCCTCTATCTCTCATCCATCATCATCTCCACGGAGAGGAGGTGCTCTCCTCACCTCCTCGGTGCCGAGGACTTGCCAGTAGTTATTAAGATCCAGCGATAGGGTCAGCGTGATGGATGGGCTGCTGGCATCTCACCGCAGGACCCCGGGACCCCAGATGCCATTTTCTGCCCACGTTTTCAGCACTTTTCATGGATGACGAGGCCTGGGAGATAAACAAACAGGGCTCCTCCACCCATCTATTACTGCTGACCCAGAACCAATGGGCAGAGGGGAGAGCAGAGATAACAGCTGACCCGAGAGAATCCCATGAAGACTGCCATCGAGGCTCAATTTGAATCCAATTCTTGAACTGGAATGCTTCCGGTCGAACAGTTTCACTCTGGAAAGTGAGATTTTGGACCTAGGCCACATCTAATGCATAACCATAACGCATATAGGCGGATATAATTCTGCTACTTGAAGTGGATTAGCTACGAACTGGAATGACAGTGCAAGTCTCATAGCACAACGTTGGCACAGCAATTGTTATATTAGTGCTGTTGAGGTGAAGCGCGGGGTTGGGCTGTGAGCACAGGTCCCTCATGGAGTCGGTTTCTTAAAAGTTCCTGCTGCTGGGTTGAAGCACTACAACCTGGTCCAGCACTCCTCGTGGAGCAGCCCGTCTCCTCCATGCTCTTGAGACCGGGAGGCACCGCAAACCTTCCTGTGGCGGATGGATGAGCCTCCAGGCTGAACCTGTGCTGCCTGAAAGGGCTGAAGGCGCCACCTCATGCTACCAGTAGTGACAAGGTACCACCTCATGCTACCAGGTACCACCTCATGCTACCAGTAGTGACCAGGACACCAGCAAAACAATAGACGGATCAGTCAGGAAGAATAGGGAGAACATCGTTGTCTGCAGACACCTGTAAAACCGTTCGCTTGGAGCTTTCTTCTTGCCGTTGCCTCTCCAGTGCACCTGAACAGATGCCATTGATTCACTTATGCGGAACTAGACAGATTTCTAACCCTGAGGATTTGACATGGTTTTATGTGTTAGTTACCTTTTATTTTAGCCATACAAGCAGAACCCAAATCAGTCAGAAAAGCAAACTACACAATACCCCCTAATACCAACCTAATGCAGATAAGGCATGCTATTAAACTGAATACAAGTTGAGATTTTTATCTGCACAGCAGAGTGACTCAATAACAAGTAATGTTTGGTTTGTGGTAATCGGGCATCATTACTGATGCCCGGATTGTTGTATTACGATGTTCATAAAACAGCCAAACAATGGTTTTGTTCACTCAAGATTTCCTTCATAAAATACGTTCATTTTTGATGAAACCTTTCAGTGACAATAACTGCATCTGAAACAAATAACTCAACAGCGCCATACATACATGATCCTAGTATGTCAGAGACAGAAACCTGCATGGAGTGTGAAGACCGTTTGCTTCATGATGACCAACTGATTAGTGTGATGTAAATATCTTGGCTAGCATACTAGCATGTACTGAATCACTACCACACGATGTCTGCCAAGCCTAAGGTAATCTTCAGTGCGGAGTGTTTGATGCCCTGCTAGCTTGTCTGTGAGTCCCCTCTGCCAGTCTGCCATGAAACAACAGACACAGGTTAGAGGCAGGGACTAAGGTAGTGACGGTCCAGTTAAAACCACATTGCACAAACCACCTGGAACTGCACACACAGCATTAGAAGGGTGTAACAATCTGATTGTTGTGTTTCACCACCGGTTTAGCAGTGGGAAGGCACATTCGTTCGCTGGGTGTATGCAAAGATCTGGCCAAAGAACTTCAGTCGTGTAAATCTAATTTGAACACAGACCCATTGTTAGCACTTCATTGTACTTAATAGCTCAAGCACAGCAAATCCTATAAAACCACTGCGCATTTGCAGCCCCGAAAGTGCATTATCAAACTAATGAGAAAATTAAAGGCCTATATTATGAGGTAGCCTTATTTTTCAAACAAAGCCATTCACCGCCCGACATTGGTTAGACAAACAAACTATCCTACACCTATAGTATGGTTATAGTAAATGGCGCAAGTTAACGTTTTTAGTTGCTTGTTGCAAAAAGTAACGTTGTTTACATCAACTAATTAACGTAGCTTTGCCAGCGTTTAACTACACAGATGTACTGCCTACCTGACCAGTGTTTTATCCCCCCCAGTGACGAATGCCAATTCCAGTTACACTGTGGGCCTCACTCCAGCTAGCAATTCCATTAAAAACCTGCAAATGATAGGCCGGCTCTTCAGAACCCGAGTCTGGGCTTGGTAAATCGGTAGAAGTCTGGGCTTGGTAAATCGGTAGAAGTCTGGGCTTGGTAAATTGGTAGAAGTCTGGCTTGGTAAATTGGCTTGGTAAATTGGTAGAACTCTGGGCTTGGTAAATTGGTAGAAGTCTGGGCTTGGTAAATCGGTAGAAGTCTGGGCTTGGTAAATCGGTAGAAGTCTGGGCTTGGTAAATTGGTAGAAGTCTGGGCTTGGTAAATCGGTAGACGTAACTGAATTTACCATAGACAACAGAGGTCTACAACCCCCAGCAGAGGTCTACAACCCCAGCAGAGGTCTACAACCCCCAGCAGAGGTCTACAACCCCAGCAGAGGTCTACAACCCTCAGCAGAGGCCCCAGCAGAGGTCTACAACCCCAGCAGAGGTCTACAACCCCCAGCAGAGGTATACAACCCCAGCAGAGGTCTACTACTCCGGTGAAAGTCTACAAACCCAGTGGAGTCTATACCACAGAGACCGTGTAAGACTGGAAGCTGAAGCTTGGCTAAAGGACATTGCATTTACTAGGTTAATATTTTCAGTGGCCTTGTTTTAGTTGACAGATTTCCTCTTGTTGTCATGGGATGGACGACATCACTAAGTGTTTGTCAGCTGTGTGAATCAGAGTAAATGCAACAGGTGTGTGTGTGGGTGTGTGTGAACATTTACATGCTTCTGTGTCCTTGCTCTCCTAGTGCTTATTCTGGTCAGTGGACTAAATCAAGGTCAGTGTCCTGCTTGGCCAAATGACAGTGATTATCCTAGCCCCGGGCCCCCCATGACAGCCATGGTGGGGGAGGAAAGAAAACAGCCGTAATCCCCAGAAGCCTCGTGGCTGGAAGGAGTCTCGCTGCCCCAAGGTCCAACCCTGACCTTGGAGGATCCAGTATCTCTGTCCACTTGCTCCCGGTCTGCTTTGATTGTGCTTCTGGTGTTTCCTTTTCCTCAAAGCAGATTCATTGAACTTTTGCAAAGAATTTACCTGTGTTAATTACGTGTTGAAACGACGAGTCTGTTGCATCTGTGCCCCTTAGTAGTGATGAAATACCACTGTTACACACCTCTCTTCTGTTACATCATGCCCCCCC
>JACXGK010009236.1:0-20429 GCA_016801125.1 Novumbra hubbsi
GTCTGTGTGATTATACCTGTCTGTGTGATTATACACGTCTGTGTGATTATACCTGTCTGTGTGATTATACCTGTCTGTGTGATTATACACGTCTGTGTGATTATACCTGTCTGTGTGATTATACCCGTCTGTGTGATTATACACGTCTGTGTGATTATACACGTCTGTGTGATTATACACGTCTGTGTGATTATACCTGTCTGTGTGATTATACCTGTCTGTGTGATTATACACGTCTGTGTGATTATACCTGTCTGTGTGATTATACCTGTCTGTGTGATTATACCTGTCTTCCTTGACGGCGTCTGATCCACAGGCCAAGGAAGCCCCAATGGTTCAAATGTCAGACACATAGTATACTACAACAGGTAGGCTGTTTTACATCACATTTGGATATCCCCAGGGGTTCACAACAACTATAAGTTGTTTATTGTATGAAAATATTCTGCTGTTCTAAATCCAATTGAGGAGTTCTCCTCTTGGAGATGGAAAGTATATGATCGCAACCCTTACAACCAAGTCTTCTTCAAGCGATGGCACAAGCATGTCATGGATGGATTCAGGATTCATCGTGTTTTTTCCCAGGATGTAGTTTTATATTTCTGGGGTGAAAACTAGTTATAATGTTATACAACTGAACCCCTCATTCTATTATTTTGCATCTACAGCGGACAATGTTATCAAATCAACAGAGAACACACTTGTAGTTGGTAGTATTTATTTTTCATACATGCATTACAAGAATAAAATGCAGTGCTTCATTATGCAGTGAGTATCAAACTGTTTCACCAACATAAATGTGTGTTTAGCTTGCGGCATTAACGGTTTTGAGAGCAGTTAGCTGAGTTTGGAGAAATGTGTTAAATCGACTGGGAAAAAGTGTAAGAGTATTCTTTTTTTTTACAAAATGTGTTTGCTATTTACAATTACAAAAAATCTGTAACTACTTGCCCTTCATGCTGTGTTCTCCATTATGATGTAGTGTCTAATGGATGCTCTGAAGTGTTTTATATTGACTGGCTGAAAGCATTGTGTGATTTTGAAAACAGATTAAATGGTTTTTAGGCGAGTGTTTGATTTTGACAGCAGATTCTGGGATTTTGTGAATGTAGTTTGAAGTTTCGGTCTGTGTATAAAGTTTTAAAAAAATTGGTGAAATAGGTGAAAAAGTTTCAGTAAATCTGTTTTAGAAATTGTGTAAAACGGTATTAGGTCATTGTGTAACCATTAAAATAACTTCTCATGAAATGACATTATATGTTTTGATGGGAATACCTGATTCTGTGTCATCTATTTCATATTTTGAGTCTTAGTCCAATGGCAGTTTTCATTATGTCCAACATTGTTTTTTGTTTGGACCTGAATGCTAACTGAACATGGGATTGTTGCTCATGCAATCAAGAAGAACCGTGCTAGAACAGTGTTCAAGAGCAGAAAGCAACATGCAACATAAAACAAAGATAACAGGCTGTCCCTCATATTGTGTCTGGCCACACGTTTTTTCTCCCTTCATCTCATTCGATCGGCCTGTCTAAAGGCACTTCGTCAGTCAATGTCCTGTTTTTCACCCTTTTGTTGGGGGAAAGAGGTAGTGAGGACAGTAGGAGAAGGGAAAATGTGGAGGTGGCAAGAGGATGAAAGAATGTAGAGAGAAAGAGAGGGGTTGCAGAGGATGAGAGGAGGTTCAAAGGATGAGAGGACGTTCAGAGGATGAGAGGGGGTACAGAGGATGAGAGGGGGTACAGAGGATGAGAGGAGGTTCAGAGGATGAGAGGAGGTTCAGAGGATGAGAGGGGGTACAGAGGATGAGAGGAGGTTCAGAGGATGAGAGGGGGTACAGAGGATGAGAGGAGGTTCAGAGGATGAGAGGGGGCACAAAGGATAAAAGGGGAGGGAGGATGGGGGGACTCTATGTAAACAGTGGCACACAGAAGCTTAAGAGACCTATAAATAGAGAAAGGGAAAGAGAGAGTGAGATGGCAAGAGAGAAGGGGGAGAGAGAGGGGTAGGGTGAGGGGATGGAGGGGAGTAGGGCTAGGAGCCAGGCGAGAGATGGGTAGAAAGAGAGGGAGAGGGGGGGGGGGGTGAGAAAGAAAAAAAGAAAGAGAGAGGGAAAGCTTTGCTCATGGAATAAAAATGTATCCCGACAGTCAGGGATTAGTGCTTCCCTGGAGGATTTTAGCTCCAAAAGCCCAATCTGGGGCAGCACACCAACCCGAGTCATCGTAGTTCAGTAGAGACCTGACACACACACACATTGATAGATGCCAGGTTGCTGCATTGATGCTGGGTTATGACTAAGTCAGCTTCCAGCTATCACTAGCCTGCCTCACTTGCCACATGCTTATCGCCCTAGGACTTCGGACGTGTGCTGAGGTGTTGGGCTGGCACATTTCTAGGACCGTGCATGAGGTTCTATTTGCACAGTATCTGTTAGACACCAGCTACCCCAAAGGACTTACTAAGGGGCAAAGCCTGGGTCAAAAACGCTGTGTGAAATGTGCCAAGGCAAACAGATTGATACCCACACATTGCCCAAAATGTTATAAAATAGTAATAGTTGATAAAGTTTCTATAGCACATTTCATAACAAAAATATACGTATGTATAAAGTGTGTACATACACCTCTGTTCAAAGTTTTGGAGTCACTTAGAATTGTCCTTGTTTCCCATGAAAACATGCATGAAATTAGTTTAGGAAATATAGCAAAATGAATAGAGACATTGACAATGGTATTTAGTTCATGGAAATAATAACTGCGTCATTTAAATGTTGCATATGTCGGAGAAACCCCCCCGTTTGCATGAAGAAGAATAAAAAGAAGATGTGATGGTATGGTCCCTACAGAGCCCAGATCACAACATCCTCAAAGTTGGTCTGGGATTACATGAAGAGAGAGAAGCAACTGAGGCTGCCCAGATCAACATAAAAACTGTGGTCACTTCCCAGACCAACCCGCTGAGGTCCTTCAGAAACTGCGTGGTAGTGCACCTAGAAGAGTAGATATAGTCTTATCAAGGCAAAAGCTGCTCACTCCAAATATTGATTCAAGCCTGGTTCCTCTCTAGGTTTCTTCCTACAATACGGCCCCCATAGGAAGTTTATCCTAGCCACCGTGCTTTAATCCTGTTGTTGCGTGCTCACTGGGGTTTTAGGCTGGGTGTTTTTGTAAAAGCACTTTGTGTTGATGTAAAAAGGGCTTTATAAATACATTTGATTGATTGATTGATTCAATTTCGATTTTCGTTCTGTTCACTCACTTTGCTTTTTGTTCATTTTTTTCAAGTATAATTTCATATCATGTCTATGTTTGAAAGCATTCTAGCATTTTTTTCACATACTCCTAAAACCTTTGCACAGTACTAAATAAATGTATACAACATACACACATAAATACTGTACATTAAGCCTTGCATTGAGGCCCGAGATATTCTCAAACTGGGTGTGAGGAAATCCCCGATTTTTCAGGGCCCATTAGGCATGCTGGTTGTAATGTAGTGTCATTTGGAATCCAGTCACAGTATACCGGCTTGCAATGTAGTGTCATTGCTATCCAAATTCAGTCAGAATTGGAATATCAAACATTTGGAATTGTTACTCAACCACAACTTGCATTCAGAATGACTGCATGGCTGGGCTTAGAGACCCAACTTCATCAATAGGGTTACCTGTCTGGTTAGCTAGGCTTTTTTATGGATGAACTTAACGAATGTGAAGTTGTTGTCGGCGACACCACCCGTCACACCTTAGTAGCCACCAGGTTGACAAAGCGGTCGCGTGTAGCGATGTGCAAAATCCTGATCTAAGCAACAATAACAACTTGAGCTACAGACTCCATTACATTTAAGCATAAAATACGAAACAGATGGTGGCTAAAAATACGTAAAGGACCGTCACACACACAACCAGACACACACACACTCACTAGAATTGAGTGTGAAAGAGGGAGAGAGAGAGAGACGGTAGAAATTATTGATGTCATTTTATGTGCTCCCATGTTGGATACAATTTGGGTGACATTTAGATTCCCACAGAGATGAGCCCACTGACTGTGAGTAATGTGTGTGGGCAGGGCTCACTACAGCCTGTCCCTTCGGTTAAAGGTGTGTGGTTAATGGCATGATAGCAGGCAGTATATTCATGTAACATGTTTGTATAAAGGATCCCATGGTTTTGCCATGATGGACAATGGGTGAGGTGTTTTGTCTGGGTGGTTTTTCCCAACGCGTTTCATTAAATTTGTACCGGTTTTCCAGAAGGACATTCCAGGGTATGAGTGGGGGGGATATGTCTTATAGATATGTCTTTAATTATCCATCGTTGATTTGAGAACATCACTGTTCCAGTGTGGAATCAGGGGGGCATTCTTGGTCAAACAGGGGCATTATGTCAGTTTCTGAAATTATTATATAGTAAATACGTTATTTTAGTAATAAACACTTACTATCTAAATAAATGACTTTGGTTCAACTTTCAGGTGCTAAGCCATTTTTACAGGACACTGTAGTTCCCACGGCAACACGTTAGCGTTTGGCTCTTTCATTTCAGCGGGAGGTGCTTGTTCGCTGTGAACAGTATGTGCGTTCGGTGGAAGAGTTGAACGGTAGAAGGAGGAATATAACAAAACCTTGGTTACCCTGGGTGTCGTGCAACGGACAGAATGTGCTGCTTTTATCTTGGAAGTTGATTCTATCGTCGTCCATTTCGGAAGAAATTAAGTTAAGAATGATAGCTTTAAACATTTGAAATGAGATTTTAAAGGAATGACTGATCCTCTAGAGCTCCCTGCCATTCTAAAGACAAAGAAATGCCTATTATTTCCGGCCCTCTGCCATCCTTGAACCGTGGTGACGTCTCAACAGGCTCACAGCTTTTCATACTTACAGGCTACCGGATGGCTGAAAATCAATGACGATATATGTTTATATATATAAATATTTTTAAAGATGTGAAGGCATTCACCCAGATCACATGGAAGCCTGGATCTTGTCCCAGCACTTCAAAGCAGCCTAACGAGATTGACTGATCAAACCAAGCACTGTATAGCCAACTCAAATGTGGACCTTGTTCCAATGATGATTAGCATACGTGTAAATAGTAATTGAGTGCATAAAACTGTCCATAAGACTTGCAGCACCATTTCCCTAGAGTCAATTTGCAGTGTAACATTTCATATTCCTTCCAGGGTTTCTGTAAGAATGGTTCATTCCCCCACAAGATGTAGCCTTAGGACTGGTGGGGTAAATGCACAATCCTTTGCATACATTTCTTTGCAATAATGTGGAGTTTTTTGTGACCCTGTAGAGGTCCTGTATAAATAGCCCAAAAATGCCAGGGGCTTGGGTTTCTAAACCTTAATATTTGATTAAGACTATTGTCTAAGATCAGACTCAGACATCTTTATCTTATCTGACACTTAAAAATAAAAACATTTGTTCCATATATTGCTGGAGAATCAATGGTCTGATAAGACACAGATTCAAAGGTCTGATAAGACATAGATTCAATGGTCTGATAAGACATAGATTCTATGATCTGATGAGAAACAGATTCAATGGTCTGATAAGACACAGGTTCAGTGGTCTGATAAGACACAGGTTCAATGGTCTGATAAGACAGATATTCAGTTGTGTGCAAACAACCTGGGACTTGGAAGAAGCATTATCTGCTAACTAAAGCTAAACAAAAATATCAAAGTCCTAAAGAGGCCAAGTCCCCAAACTCAAACCAATTAAGAATATGTGGAAAGTGGTAAAAATTGCTCAAACAAAGATCTTTATCCAACAAGAAGTGCAGGCATCTATTGTTGTGCCCTGAACTTATTCAAATGCTATCAAGTGTCTCAAACTAATATTGACTAAATTGTATAGTTATTTAATTTTTCAAGTTGACATTGTAGACTTTATTTATAGAATTTTCATGTAATGTAATAAAACACTCAAAGTCAAACATTACAATGGTTTATTTAATCTAGGATTAAGGCTATAGCAATTAAAATTGTTTAGCAACAGAGACCAACATAAACCGGGAAACCAAGAGATGTTTTTGTATGTACAGTATATTTAAGTAATGACGAAGTGTCATATGGTCAAAATACCACGGCTAAATCTCCTTTCAGGATTTAAAGCACTCGGTTTACATAATACAGTATATATCTTTGTGCGCGTTATATTACTGTAGAAAAGGTCTCGCCTATAAATGAGACCTAGGTCTCGCTTGGTTTCATTGTGTGTGTGTGTGTGCAAGTCTGGGTGCTTGTGTGCATTATCATACTGTGGGCTGAATTAAAGTAGATCAAATTAACCCATACTCTATTTTTTAAATGTTCTCTCTTGCAATGAATAACATATACCATGCCTTCTGGATTTTCCTCCCGTCTCTGAGACAGATGTATGGAGGTGAGGACTGAAGGTAGGTTGCTTCCTCAACATCATACTAGCGCACTACTTTGGACCAAAACCTATATAGCGAGTGAATAAATGAATACCCCACTATTTTGGACGCATGGCATAAAGGCGTCAGTGGGAGAATGAGCGGGCGAATTGGGGTTTCGTGGGAATCACAGCTCTGAGGTAATTCACTGTCAACGTTTGCCAGCTCTATGAATAATAGATGACGTAAAACTTCTTGAGACTGAAACATATTATTTAATGGGGTTTCCTGTGTGTTGGGTTCGGAGAAGACTTGCGAGAAGACGAGGTGGTATGGATAGGGGAGGAGTAAAGTGAGGAGGAGTAAAAAAGGGGAGTACCGAGGGGGGGGGAGTAGTAGAAAAAGTGACTACAGGGAAGAGAAAGGATGCTACAAATGAAGGCCCATCGCTCAATTCTGTACACATTTCCGTACTGTTACTGTTAGGTACTGTTGGTGGTCCAGACCTGGGCTCTGGTTACCAAATCCAACTGGAGATGATCTTTTAGAGTATCTCCGTTCCACAGGTTTAGGAAACATACTGTACACCCTAGCAACGTTTCTTTAGGTGTCTCTTTAGGAACACCCCTTTTCTGAACCGTTTGGTTTCAGGAGAACTTCGTTTGGCTGCCATGTAGAAGACATTCTACCTGGATTCCACAAGGATACTGTCTGGAGCCCAAAATGGGTTACCTTACATCTTCTGTAGCGTGTTTCATGATATCCTGGTATACCTCAGAACTGTCTTAAGCTCTCCCCAGCTTTTTGATTATGGCCTCTTCTACTTTTCCCAGTTGGGTTCCAGGATGGAGCTTACCTGAAAATGGGAGGTACAGTATATATTAATAAAGAGCACAGAAGCATAGAACTTCTGTTTCTTCTAAGTTACATTTAAATACAGAATGGGAGTATGTTAGCTTAAATGTAACTTAAAAGAAACATAAGCTTGTGCTTTTGTAGCTAAATGTAACTTGAAAGAAACAGAACAGAGCTTCTTTCATTTTATACTTACATGCTCCTGTTCTGGTCTCAATAAACAAAAAGGAAGCGTTAGGTAACCCTCTTTTGGCTACGTATTACCTTATATATGGTCCTTTAAATAGGCGGTTGATAGTGTCCCAGCTCCGAGTTGCATTGAACATTTGGTATATAACAGAAAGTGTGTTGCAGTCTTCAGATTACCAGGTGTCTTCCTCACTTGGAATTTCACTTAGATTTGCCACATCTTTGCTGGCAATATTCTGGCGCTTTGTTAAAAGTTTCACAGAATCAGGTCAATAAAGTGTCACATTTATACCGGCAGGGCAATTGAATTGAAGTCCTGGAGAGCCAAAGCAGGATTGTTTTTGATTGTTACCGAGCAGATATTTGTGCTTCCCAGGTGGGATTCCATCCCTTATCTGTGAAAACAGTGACAATGACAACAGTGTTTCGGCCCACAAATAAGCATTTAGCAGCACACGTTCCTTGCAGACCGCTTCAGAAGACCCATTTCAACAGTGCAGCTTCTGAATGACTGTAACTCGTTGTAATACTTTCAGTAAAGCCATTGCAAAATTCCAAGAACTTTATGGGTCAGGGCAAAAAACTTTGGACAAAGCAAAGACTTTAGACAAGAGAGGAACATGATGGTTGAACCCAGCCATCACAGCAGCACTTCCTTCCACATCATCACCCTCAACCCAAACACCAACCCTTGGAGAATCATCTTCTTTCAAAGTACTGAATTGCCATTGTCGTATTTTACCTGACATTTCTGACATATATTGCAAACAGCACAGTTACCAAGGTCAAGGGGGGATAATGCAAGGAAATATATTTTTGAGTTTGTACTCATAAAAGTGACTGGACATTGCAGAATGCCACGTATGCTGTCATGAACCAAACACAAAAACAGCCAAACGAAACATGCAGTCGAACTCAGCGGGTCAGGGTTTCATTTCAAGTCTAGGGTGCTGAAAGACAGAAAAGAAATGTCACTGTCCAAATGCTTTAAATGTTGCCTGGGTTTTGCGTATACCTGTCATTGGCGGTGAGTGTGGAACACAACCCCTTTCCTGATGGGTGTGGGGGACATCAACAGGACTGTTGGCCACCAGGCAGAAAACCTCCCCGACGGCCGCCATTCTTCTTCTCTTCCCCCTCTCTTCCCTCTGACAGGCCCAGGCAATGTGGCTCGGACTGGCGTGAAATCGCAGCTTAACAGGCAGGAAATGGGCTCTGTTATTTTTGGAACAGCAAGTCACGGGAGACCATGGAACCATCATCCTCTCTAATGAGCAGGTGATTGAGGCACAGAGGAAGGAGGACTCACTCGCAAATATGCACTTAGGAATGAGCAGGTAATGAAGGGAAAGAACACATTCTCACTTAACCCAAACTGTCTTTCACACACACACACACACATACACACAGACTCACACACACCTGCCACCTTATCCGGTGTCTAATATATATATATTTATACATATATTTATCCAAAGCAGCTTAGGGCCTCTGGCAGATTCAGAGTTGGCCTGGTCCACAGCTGGCCTCAACCTCTGGACACATACAATTGAACAGGAATACAATACATTTTCTTTACAATTTTACCTTAACCTTTAGCTAAGGTTGAATACTTTTTTATGGAGTTATAATCAAAATGTAATGTTGCCGAATACCCTTTTTTCAACTCCTATGAAAATGTTTTACCATATCCACACAGAAATGTTACACAAAATACACAAATACACTCTTTTCAGCTGTTTCATCTTTGCTCAATAAAGAAATGTAATGTTACATCAATTCCTCAATACTTCAGAAGTAGTCAAACCGAGTCACTTTCTCCACCTTTGTTGGAGAAAGTGCAGAGAAATCCAGGATAAAATATTGCTAGTCTGCCAGAAACCTAGACTTGGGAAACAACTTGTCTTCCAGCAGGACACCGACACAATGGCTTTAAAACAAATCAATGATCGCCCTCAATCTAATAAAGAATATGTGGAGAGAGCTGACAATTGCTGCTCACTAAAGGTCCCCATCCAACTTGTCGGAGCTTGTGCAACTTTGCTAAGAAGAATGGAAAATATATTGTGGTGTCCAGATGTGCAGAGCAGGTGAAGACTTATCCAAATGTCTGTAATGGCTGAGGCCTCCATGAAATATTGACTAACGAGGTGAATACTCATCCAAGAAATTGTCTGTTTTGGATGTGTAATTCATTTTTATTTATTGACTTAAACATTATTGAAACAGGAAAGGAACAAGAGATTAGAAAGTCCTGGCCAAGTCGTGGTTGCTTCGGAAAGCCACACTACTAACGCCTCATATCTATATTTATTTATTATTATAGCAACCCTGACTCTTCCTACAGTACTTGCGCTACAGAGACATTACAGGTATCAAAACGCGTGTCCAATTTTTTATTGTGTTTCTATTGTTTGTGGAAGGTTTTGTTGCCAGATTTAGGAAAAAGTCAAAAACATAACCACACTGAATGATGGGTAGCTAGCCACATTGAACGCAGGTTACCTAGCAACCTAGTTATTTTATTTTTTTGACTTCATCAGAAGTAAGGCTGAAGTTATTTTCCCCAGCTATTCAGAAGTGTGAGATAGGTATTATTTTATTTTGTATTTGGGTGATGTCAAGCTACGTACTGGACGATTATCTGTGTTAACATCACTATCATTATTTACATTCATATAAACAGCACATTAAAAACATTGATGTCCTTCATCAATGATTTTAAAACACCAAAAGGGAGAAATTATTTAATTTAAAACAATTCAATAAGGTGTCCCAAGCCATTGGGCAGGGTACATAAAAGCTCTTTACCAATTTTGGGCATTTGGGACAGTAAACAGATAAGGAGAGAACCTAACACATTGCTGCAGAATAAAATGCACAAAAAGAAGGTAGCAAATCCAGAATGTCTTATGAAATGAAAGTATACCAGTGGCTGAGCTTGCAGGTGTCTAGGGAAGACCAGCCAACCCCAGCATATAAAGTGCAATGGTGTCTAAGTGCTTTGCGGTTGAAAATAAATCTCAATGCTCCTTGGTAAAGGGTGTCAGTTGAACTCAAGCACAGAGCAGAAGCATTCATACATATAAAATATTGCTGATACTTCAGCAAAAGCGTAAAAGCAGCTGACACAATCCTCCTTTCAGCTGCAAAACAAAAATAAGCCTTATTCCTAGATATTTCTATGCAGTTAAGGCCTTCATTTCGCAGCCCTGACAAGCAGTAATAAGAGGAAGGGTCGAAGATTTCTTTTTTCGTTAAGGAACACCATTATTTGGGTTTTGAAATAGTACAGGTTTCTATTGACACTAAGTATGTTGAATAACTGTAAGTTGAAAAGTTTTGTGAGAGTCAAGGCACAGCAAAACATGTGTCCACAGCATATTGTGAAGTTGGGAATTCTGCACATTTTTTCCTAGATTATTTATATAAATACTGAATAAGAGGAAAGCAAGTAGAGAACCCTTGTGCACACAATTTAAAACAGACGATTAATTCAATGCAAGCCCATAAAACTGAGTTTACTCAGTTCTATTGGACAGATATCTAGCAAACCACTCAACACCATGCCCAGACAGACCTATGCTTGACAATGTTGGCTTCAGTATAGCATGATCAACTGTATCAGAAGCCTTTGAAAGATTAATAAAAAAGTGAAATAAAGTACTGTTTTTAATCAAGTGCTATAGATATAATTTAAAACCTTCATGGCTGCTGTAATTGTCCCATGCTTCTCCCTGAAGCTAGATTGATACAATAGAATTACTTATGAAAACCCCTTTAGCTTTCAAGCACTTTAACTTCATGACTGGCCAATAACACCTTAAAATTGATGGATCTTGACCTTTTACAATTGGTAGAACAAAATCACACTTCCTGAAGCTTGGTATGTTATTACATTCGAGGGGCAAGATCGAAGAGATATGTAAGTGGTCTGGCAATAAAATCAGCTGCCAGTTTTAAATAGCAAGAATATCAGGACCCAACATCAGGACCCACATTCTCCAATCTAAGGATTTCAGGACTTCATGTACCTCCTGCACTGACATTAGAAAATAAACTGAAAGTTTGACCGGCTCTCACCAGTTCATCAACAAAGGGAAGAACAGAAACACAGGACATTGCATCAAACATATTACCATGTTGACAAAAAATGCCTCTTTAAACAATTCAGCATTCCAGCCTTGTTGTACAGCAATCAAGTTCTATACATGACGGTCATTTATTAGCATGACCATTTCCAGACATTGAATTAATAGTATTCCAAAACATTCTAGGGTCATTCAGGCTTTCAGTGGTTGTTTCGTAGCAGATAAAAGGAAGCCAGTAAGCATCAGAACCTGTGGTCTACAGGCAGCTCCTTGTCTTGATCTGACACACCAGGCACACCTTAGACATGTTTGTGTGTTTTTAAGTCATGTCCAATCAATGTGACACAGGTTTACTCCAATTACATTTTACAATCCCAGGGCGGTATAAGAACGCAAGATGCATCTG
Organism: Novumbra hubbsi; assembly: GCA_016801125.1. Lineage (NCBI taxonomy): Eukaryota > Metazoa > Chordata > Actinopteri > Esociformes > Umbridae > Novumbra > Novumbra hubbsi. Next base: position 11,915 of record JACXGK010009236.1, read on the forward strand.
AGCAAGTTGGAGTATCATTCTTAAGGATTTGTATACTTATACGCATGAGATACTCACAAAAAAACATGTTTTTTTTTCTTCATTATTATTATTGGGCATTGTGGGTAAAATGTAACCATATTTGCTAGGATTTAGAAGACAATCTGATCACATTTTCAGTCACATTGAAGCAAACACATAAAAAGGTTAACAAAGCTTTCACAACTGCGTAAGCAGTCTTGATAAATATAATCTGTGACACGTTTTTCTCGACAGGGGTGATGGAAACCAAACATGTAACTACAACGTTATTGTTAACAAACAATTTATTTGATAGACATGATATATGGAACCATGGGTATTTAAAACTAGATAGAATTACAATCAAAGTAAATGTTGACAGTTTACATTAGGATCTCGAACAGCAGCTACACTTCCTGGAATCCACACCAAACATGACATGAAACAGAACATTAGTTGACAACATTCATATGTTCTGTGGTCCTCTAACTATTCCTCAGGAAAGCATTTTGGTTAAATAATTGATGACAAACTTAACAGAGTGGTAAAAATGTACACAATAAGCTTGATTTCCAATGCCTAATGATTAACTTGCGGCAGTCGTTTGACTAACAAAAATAATTGTTATTTTACTCAGAATATTATCTTCTAGTAGCCAACCCACACTGTTTTTGCAAGCTGTTGCTACAGTGCAGGTGCCAAGAACAAAGTGGGCATGTTTAAACTTGAACACAACCATTTCTTTGGACATGACTGTGGAGTTGAAAATGAGATGGAAACAACATCTAACCGCAGCTGTTCAAGTCCATGAAAATATCAAACATTTGATTTTGTGCTCCGTCATCACGCACCGCTCCTAACGAGGACCACCCCCATTGGCCGGTCGGTGTCGGTGCGTTGGGTCTCTTCCAGCCTCAGAGGACTTCGGTGTCATGGCGTGCTAGGGCGGGAGGCAGGGTGCTTCCACATGGGCCATGGAAGTGGAACCTGTGACACACAGAGACACTGGGGTTAAACTGTGGCAGACAGAACAACACACACTTAAGCCGGATGCAGTAGATCCCCCGCAACATCTGGAGATGCACACATCTGCTCCGTATGCAGTAGACCACCCGCAACATCTAGAGATGCACACATCTGCTCTGTGGTCAGTCTCTGCTGGTCGTAATCCAGTGTCATTATTATCACTGACAGGCTACAATGAGGGGCCTCCGCTCGTCATTATCGGTTCGCCCAACAGCATGCAGTTGCATCCCTGGCCACATCCAAACTCAAACTGCGGTTTCAACACGTAGGAACTCACTTGAAGCCCATGGTGGCAGGGGTTTCCTCCATGTTGAATTCTGCTACAGGTACGCCTCGAGCCGCCACCTGGGGAGCAAACATGGCTGCCGGGTACACGATGGAAGACGTGCCCACCTGCAACACAGGACGCGTCATCCGGCAAGTAAATCACACGCGAAAACGACACAAAGTGAGGGGCGAAAACAAGGCCAGACTCCCTCACCACCAGGCAGAGGTCACAGCAGTCGAGTTCCTCTTCAACGCGGGTCAGGATGTCGGAGTCCAGAGTCTCCCCGAACCAGACCACATGAGGCCTGAGCAGACCGTTACAGCTACCCTGCTCGCACCTGGGGTCACACGCACACACGACCAAAGCACCCCCCATAAAAGTTAGACCACTTTAGCGCGTCCCCTGCAAGAGGATCTACAATTCATGAGATCTACCGCCACCTAGTGGTGAAAACAAGAACAAACAATAGGTGTGAAAAACCTGAAAACACCAAGAGCAAAAGAACGTTTCACCTGGGTAGGTCGTGAGGTGGGATCTGTGCGTCACTAGTGCTCGGGTCCGGAGCCCTAGAGACAGAGAGACGGGGGAGACGGGTGTCTTTAGGAGATGTACCGGTACCCGCTACGTTACCAAACGTGAGCGCGACTCACCCTTTGCCCTGCAGGGCTGCACAGATGGGGCTCTGGTAGTTCACCGCAACGTGACCGCAGCTCATACAGCGGGTCCTGAATAGGCTGCCTGCGGTCCCAGAGACAGACAGGGGGCGCCACATAAGGACCGGGGGGGGGGGGTCACCGGGACACAGACCTAGCAGCCGGTCATTGCCGGGACGGCCGGCCCAAATGGCGCCACTGTGCTCACGGTACCGTGGATCTCCAGGACGCCGGTGGACCCGGCGCGGTTATGCAGCTCGTCGATGTTCTGCGTGATGACGGTGACGCGGCGGCCCTGTTTCCTTAGGCGGGCCTCGCAGTCCGCTATGGCCACGTGGGCCGGGTTGGGGGCCTTGGACCGCATCACCTCCCGGCGGTAGTGGTAGAACTCCCACACCCGGGACGGGTTCTGACCGAATGCACCGGGGGTGGCCAGGTCCTGGTCGGGAAGGAGGATACGGGACACAGTGAGGTAAAGAAACCGATAAGGGACAGCTACAGAAAAACAAGGAAGACAAGGGTCGGGAACTGAGGCTGATCTAAACCCGCTAGAAAGGAATTAGTGCCGGTTAGAATGCGTCCTTGGTGTTCCTTTACCTGGGATTGCCATTTCCTCCAGAAGCCTCCTTCTCCTCTGAAGGTGGGGACCCCACTCTCAGCGCTAACCCCAGCTCCAGTTAAAATGGCCACGTGTTGGGCTTTAGAGAACACCTCTCGGAACGCTGCTAGATCTGACAGCACACACAGATAACAAAAAGTCATACAAAAAAATGTACACATACATCGAAACAGACAGAGTTCAGTAAGCGCCAACACGGGAACGAAATATAAGGTAGGATTGAACAATAGGTGAGTGTGTAAAACACACAACCAGTCGTACCAGAGCTGGGTCTGGCCATGTCTTGTCTGACCCGGGTCCGTGGCTCTTTGAGTCTGGGACACAGTTGAGAGGTGACGCCTCTGCAGGTAAACTGACGTACAATCATCAGGGTTAAATACCTCAAGGCTGGGACCGAAGGAAGAGGAAAAGGTGAAAACATGAACAAACAAATCTGTTAATGTCTTATTTGAAAACTGTAGCCAACAGAACTAATACTACTGTTGACAGAGGCAAATTCCATTATTGTAATTAATTCCGATTTTTGGGGGGTTCAAGAAATAAATGTATTTATACCAGAGGGACAAGTACCTCGGCAATGTGATGATAAACTCATAACTTAAAAGAAAACAGGTTCTGTATTTCCACACAGGATATACAGGACCTACTTTTCCCATGTATTATCTTCTCGTAATGCATTAGCTACACACTCCTGGTGAACCAGTTAGGCATTACCAACTTGGTAACGGAAGAATTAACCAATAACCAACCACATTAAAATATTGACTGTTTCAATGGCAATGACATGGCACTTGAATCATTGGCGATTGTAGAGTAAGCTTTTCCCCAAAGGAATGAATTTAGGAAAATTGTCTGGTATCGAAAAACGTTAATCATCTTCGGAACTACATTTTATGGGAGGATATTGTTACTGTGTTTTGGGTCAGAGTATAAATTGTTGACCATCCTGTGCCATACGTTAGGAGCCGGAAGCCTGTTAAAGGTTTACTTTCTGGAGTGAAGGCAGAAGTAGACATTGACATTCTATAGAATATTCCTGGAACAGTTGATTAATCGGTGGAATGGTGACCGGTAAGTTTGTTCATTTAGTAGTGCGTAGAGGAGCAATTGGGTTTAGACCGAGTGTGCCAGCGTATTTGAGATTTTTGAGTGCCTATGGAAAAGGAAACAGGCATACATATGCATACATACTCTGCGATATCTTGGTTGTACTGTAGCTATTTCTGGCTAACTTGGCAACGTTGTGGACACGGCATGCACCAATCAGTTTAGGTACAGTAGGCAAAGGGCAAATAGTCATAGCAAATAAACTAGCTAGCTATCACGTTTGTTTTGACCCATATGCATTGAAGTACGTAAGACCTTTGCTTGGTCGTTTATGCAACTTGCCAGCAAAGGTGTCGTGTTGTGTAGAGACCGGTTTTGAGAAACTAGCTTAGATAACCAGCTTAGATATTCAACTTGTACCTACTTATACATATTTGTTATCTGGCTAGTATTTAAGCGACCAATGTATTGACTATTTCCTTGTTTTGCATTGCCATTTAACCTTAATATACCCTGTCGCTACAATCCTGAAGCTAGTTCTACATTTTTTATCTGGCGAGGGTTCAGGCGACAGCTGTATTGAATATTTCCTTGTTTCGCATTGTCAATCATACAAAGTTAATGTACCGTTATTAAATACTATATACACTTAAAATTTTATCAGACACATTTCGCATTGTAATCTTACCCTTTTTCCGCCCTCTGGTTCGATCATTAAATGCTTTTGGGCTTCAGTGTTGTCTTTTTATTCGCTTTGAAGAATTAAGCTAATCGTTTTGGATAGCGCGAAATGTTAATTTACAGATTGATCCTATCATTTACAAATGCGCTTTAAATAACAACGTGAACAGAGTGCGCTTGCATATCAGCGCCCTCTTCTGGTTACGTTCGATATGTCCTGACGTAACATAACATACACTAGGTGGCGTTTCAGAAATTTGAAAAAATAGTGACTACCGGCAGCTTTAAGATGGCAAGGTTATGGTGCATGAATATGACAATCGTTGTGCCTTTCTGTCATGAAGGCTATAACTGCCATGTGGCTATGAAGTCGTAGATCCATGATGAAGAAGTTGGTCTAGATACAGTATGTAACTACCATAGGTTTAAATGGACAGACAATCACATACATTCAACGTACCATCCCAAATGGAGCATAATGGTTCAGTGTTGGGGAATTATATATATCCTTACAATGGCAACGACCATGGTTTGTGTTTATTTTTGTTCTGCTGCAGACGCAGGGTGGTATTGGTGGTGGTGTGGGGGAGTAATGTCCCTTATCGTGCCACTGGAACTGGTTCGCCTCTCTCGCTCGCTCCCTCGCTCTCCCTTTCCCGTCATCTCATTCTCATCGCCCGCCCCACCTACACTGTCTGCCCGTGCATGAGCGGTGGCGGCGCCGAGTCTCGTCTTGCGTAGTCCCGCCCGTCGCCTTTGGACGGACATTACTCGGCAAAAGAGACTTCAATGGCGGCGTCACCGGAGGATGAGATAGACCGTCGGACGATCCGGAGGGTCCGGTCTAAGAGCGATACGCCCTACATCACCGAGGCGCGTCTCTCTCTCCACCTGGAGACAGGTAGGTAACGCGCGCAATGACACACACGTCCTGTCTTCATGAACCCAGTGGTTCACTGTAGATTGCTGCTCGACCAGTCCAGTGAGATGCGAAAACGATGTATCGTATTTGTCAGATTTTGACAGCTATAGGATATTATATAGGGGATTGTTTCATGGCAGACTACCCCTGTGATGTTAGGCTGTTGCCTGTGTTAAGGAGCTCTGATGCTCTTGGCGGTTGTGATGTGTGATTGTAATGTGGTCACAGAGCTACACCGTAACTCATTCATGCACTGTATCAGGCAACTGAGAGAATACTATTGACTTGTTTTTAGACGGATTTGCTATCTCAGAATAAAAAACAATAATGTGAACAACTAGACCATAGCTAGCAGGTTATCCAAAATATGTGACATTGTTTACAGTCGGCTGTTTTGCAAGGTCGGTGGTAATTTGATCAGTTGGCAACGCATCATAGGCTATAGCGCATATTCGGCGGATTTAATAGGCTAAAATGTTTTTATATTTGTTAACTGTTTTAGGCTAGATTCTGGCAGCGACATTTGATGTTTTTGAATGTTGTCTCAGGACCATGAAGGCTTCTGATTTACCTCGTTTATAATAGTAGAAGAATTGTGATGATCCGTTGTTGCTATGGTGACTTGGCATAAATATTGTACCATATTGGTTACCTATGGAGTCCATATAAGCGAACCGCTATAGGCTTACATGCTCCGCCCCTTTTATCCGACATTCTGGTTGGGGAAGTTGAATAACCGTTATGGATTGTGAATCTGAATTCGTTTAAAAACGGACGTATAACAATGACAACATGGCAAATGTATCATACAGAACCACATACATTATGTAAGATATAAATACAAACAAACAGAACATGAAATAAACAACAACGAAATTAAGATATGTAGAACGAAACACATTTAGAATTATTTGGTGCTCAGCAGTTGCATTGATCAGACGTGTCAGCTTGGTAATATTATTTTTGATTGGCTAAGGTGTGATAAAAGTGGCAGTTTTATTTGAATTATGCAACTGCCTTCACACATTGGCATAGTGGAGGATTTGTAGGAGTTCTTAAATAAGTTTGGTATTATGTATGTAATGAGAGCCAATTAACCAGAGTGTAAAGGTCTCAGTGATGAGTGTTGAAACAGGCCCAGTTGACAAAGCGTATGGTCATGTGGTTGGCCTATATGTATTAAGGTTTTTAGTGGGAGGTAGGTACTACCCCGTTTCCCATGCTAGCAACACATCTCAAAAGAGGTGGGACAGGAACTCCAAAAAAAAAACCTGGGGGAACATTAATTAGGTTAATTGGTAACAGGTTAGTAACATGATTGGGTATAAAAAGACTATCCCAGACAGGATAAGTCTTTCAGAAGTAAAGATGGGGAGAGGTTCACCACTCTGTGAAAGACTGCGCAGGCAAATAGTGCAACGATTTATAGTGTTTCTCAAAGTAAAATTGCTAAGAGTTTGGGGGTCTCATCATCTACGGTACTTAATTTCATTCAAAGTTTCAGAGAATCTGTAGAATTCGCAAGGGACAAGGCCAAAAAGCTATATTGGATGTCTGTGATCTTTGGGCCCCTCGGGTGGCGCTGCATAAAAAATAATACTGTAGTGGACATCACTGCATGGGCACAGGAACACTATTAAAAACTATTGTCTGTAAACACAGTACATCGCTACATCCGTGAATGCAAGTAAAAAGTCTACCATACGAAGAAGAAACCATACATGAACAAGATCTGTAAACACTGCTGCCTTCTTTGGACCCAAGCTCATTTAAGATGGCGAAGGTCTGACTAAGAAAAATTTACAATTATTTTTGAGTATCATGGAAAGATTACTGAAACATGTACATGTTTCTAATATGTGGGGGACAACTTTCCAAGGGGTGTACTTACTTTCACATGACTGTTGTCTTGAATCTCATCCAAATAAAACATTAGTTTAAATCTAGAAGTTTGATGTAGGATGTCTTTATTCATGGACTATAGGCACTGGACTACAGTGCCACATGCAGGATCTGTTCATTTAGTCCTTGTGCTGAAAATGTGGACACCACCCTTCCAGATCACCACAGACAGCCAGCTCCACAGATATAACAGATGACATCCTTCACAGCACAATCATGTGGAAGAATAAGACCGCAGGGACTGTATGTTTTGTGGATGTGTGTCGAATGGCATAAATACCAGACACCAGGTGTCCAGTGTAGGCTATTCTCCATCAAAGATAGTAGAAAAGAACTGTAATATGTGCAGTCAGAGAAAGCCGTGATCAGTTAGCGGCTCAGACAGTTTGAGTTTGAAAGAGTATGAGCTTAGTAAGAATTTCAAGGGTCTTTGGCAATTCATTCCAATCATAGGCAGTGAAATAAATGGGGTGCGACCAGTGGAGGTATAGACCTTGGGAACGACCAGCGAGAGGAATTTCCCAGAGTGCAGTGTTCTATTGGGTTGGCTGAAATTGAGGAGTGAATTGAGGTAAGGGGTGGTATTTGCCTAAGAGAGACTTGTAGATGAGCTGGCACCAGTCTGGTGGTGTGTGCAAAAGGGCCAACATCGTTGAAGTATGATTTATTGCAGAATAAGAAAAGTTCTAGATTGAAAATGGATCATGTGGGGAAAGAGGGTGAACAATCTAGCCAAATACTGAGTTGCTTATAGGACTAGTTGTGGACTAGTCAGCGGTCAAGGAAAGCTTGTTGTACATTATTAAAGCTAAGTGGGCCTGGCTGTATACAAGACCATGTGGTTAAATATTAAGTAGAGTCATCAACGGTCAAAATCAGGTCGGCCCCAAAATGGATCCCAGAGGAACGTCTATTGAGACGGCCATTGGTTTACACTCCCTCAGATCGTACACACTGCTCACGATAAGTGGTTTTTGAACCAAGCTAGACACCTCTCAGAGAAACCAAGGTAATTTAATCTATTGACAAGGACGAGGTGATTAAAAGAGTCAATGGCTTTCGCTTTTTCAATGAAAAGGGCTGCACAAAACTGCTTGCTGTGGCAGATGGGTTGAGGGCTGCTGAGGTACACCCATGGCCGGCTCTAAAGCCTGACTGCTGAGGTACACCCATGACCTGCTCTAAAGCCTGACTGCTGAGGTACACCCATGGTTTGCTCTAAACCCTGACTGCTGAGGTACACCCATGACCTGCTCTAAAGCCTGACTGCTGAGGTACACCCATGGTTTGCTCTAAAGCCTGACTGCTGAGGTACACCCATGACCTGCTCTAAAGCCTGACTGCTGAGGTACACCCATGGTTTGCTCTAAACCCTGACTGCTGAGGTACACCCATGG
>JACXGK010009237.1:0-20394 GCA_016801125.1 Novumbra hubbsi
TACCCGATGTCTGGAGCTCTGAGATCAGTGCGTATGGTTATAAGAAATACCCGATGTCTGGAGCTCTGAGGTTGTGAGATTTATGGGTCTGAGTTAAGGTGACCTGTCTGGTGACTGAAGTGACTGGAAAACGTTTAGTACGTTGGCATGTGGGCATGTGGCATGTGGCATGTGGCATGTGGCATGTGGCATTGATATGCTGCCAAACAATCCGTTTTATTGTTAGTTCTGGGTGGTCTTGTCAAGGAGTAACATGTCGAGGGGAATTCCTGGAGATGACTGAAGCCTTAAACCAGAGGTGGTTTGATGTGGGTTTCTGTGTAATCCAGGGTTCAGTGACTTCTGGAACGACACTGTTCCATCAAACTAACTTAAAGTAATTATAACAACTATTTACAAAACAAAAATGCCTGGTTATACATCGACTTGTCTAGCGTTGTAAAAAGAAAGGCAATTTTCTCTTGCAGAAAATTGCATATACTGTACACTGCTTTGCACCAAAACAGATGACATTGAATCACAATTGCTTATGCTTCCTAAATAGACACATTGATATCCCAGAATATCAATATTTACTTCACTTGGTATTATACTGTGATTATTACATGTTCCCTTATTTTTCTACCAGTGTAGATACCCAGAAAACATAACCACATATAGGCATTTGTACCCACATATAAGCATACATAACCAGAAACCATACCCACATAAAGGCATACATACCCAGAATACTATACATATACAAGTGGAAGCATACATACACAGAAACCATACCCACATAAAGGCATACATACCCAGATTACTTACCCACATATAGGCATACAAACCCATAATACATACCTAAATATAGGCATACATACCCAGAAAACATTCCCACATTAAGGCATACATACCCAGAATACTATAGATATACAAGTGGAAGCATACATACACATAAAACATACCCACATATAGGCATACATAATCAGAAAACATACATGTAGGCATACATACCTAGAAAACCCATGTTATGAAGCTGAGTGAGCAAGTCATAGTAGGTGTCTCAGCTTTTCATATATGGTTCTGGATTGTCCAGATATTCTCAATTCATGTGTCAGCCAATTCACTCAACACAACTGTTTGGAGTGTGTTTTATGATGTTCATTTTGGAGACCATTTTGAAACCTGACCCGTTGTCTGACTAACTGACCAATCTGAAACCTGACCGGTTCTCTGACTAACTGACCAATCTGAAACCTGACCCGTTGTCTGACTAACTGACCAATCTGAAACCTGACCGGTTCTCTGACTAACTGACCAATCTGAAACCTGACTGGTTCTCTGACTAACTGACCAATCTGAAACCTGACCCGTTCCCTGACTAACTGACCAATCTGAAACCTCACCCGTTCTCTGACTAACTGACCAATCTGAAACCTGACCGGTTCTCTGACTAACTGACCAATCTGAAACCTGACCTGTTGTCTGACTAACTGACCAATCTGAAACCTGACCGGTTCTCTGACTAACTGACCAATCTGAAACCTGACCGGTTCCCTGACTAACTGACCAATCTGAAACCTGACCGGTTCTCTGACTAATTGACCAATCTGAAACCTGACCCGTTCTCTGACTGTTACTGCAGCTGTTGCTTCAAGCCAGTGGATGTATTAATCCTCTTCTCTCCTATCCGTAGGTTATTCAGTTCTACTGTATGAAGTGGAGGAGTGAGGTCCATGATGATGTAATCGTCAGCCAGACCAGGAGAAAAGCCTTCTTTTGTTCTGCTCCTGGAATGGTGTGAAAGAGACTGCCCTTCCCCCCCTCCACACAACCACACACACAACCACACACACACACACACACACTCACACACACACTCACATGTGCACTCATACATATATGCTCTTGAATGAACTGAGTCACTAGAAAGTTAGTGGGGGTTTAGGTTTTTGGTATTTTAGGGCTAGAGGCCTCCTTTTTTCTTGTTCTCCCTCTCCTCCCTCTTTCCCTCTCCCTATTTCTCCCTCTCCTCCCTCTCCCTATTTCTCCCTCTCCTCCCTCTTTCCCTCTCCCTATTTGTCCCTCTCCTCCCTCTTTCCCTCTCCCTATTTCTCCCTTTCCTCCCTCTTTCCCTCTCCCTATTTCTCCCTCTTCTCCCTCTTTCCCTCTCCCTATTTCTCCCTCTGATCTGTGCTGCCAAGCTCCATAAGGATGACATCATACTCCGCCAACACAATGGTTCCGTTCATCTCCTGAGGGCTGTCACATACTGGGCCGCCGCTGCTGGCCCGCTTGAGGAGGAGGAGGAGGGGAGGAGGAAGAGGAGGAGGAGAGGAGGGGAGGAGGAGGGGCTGTTGGACGGATAACAAAGTTGGCGTCATGTCGGAGTGTCCTGTAGGCAGAGTAGGAGCTGGTACTAGACTTGGGTCTGGTACTGTAGTTGAAACTGTAATTGGTTCTGGTGCTAGATTTGGAAATGGTACCGGAGTGGGTACTGTTGCTCATGGAACTGGAGGGACACTGGCTGAGGCTGGACCTGAGGTGGAGATGAGGGGTCATAATGGTGTTGGGCCTGGACTCAGTTCAGTGCGTCCCATTGGGGCAGAGGGGCTGGTTGCATTGTTGGAGGGGGGTCTGGACAGTGTGTTGTTGATTGACAGCCGGCCCTTCGTAGAATACAACTCCTCCCACATCCTGGAGGCAGTGAATGTCAACTGTTCCAAACTGATGAAGAGACGACTGCAGCAGGACAAGGTCCAGATCAATGAACTGCTGCAGCACTCTGCCAAGAAAAAGGTAAGTTATAGTTGCAATCCTGACCACTAACTCTGACCGCTGACCTCAGACTCGGACCACTAACTCTGACCCTAACCTCAGACCCTGCCCACGAAACCTGATCTCAGACCCTAACCTTAGACCCTGGCCACTAACTCTGACCTCAGACCCTGCCCACGAACCCTGACCTCAGACCCTAACCTTAGACCCTGACCACTAACTCTGACCTCAGACCCTGACCTCAGACCCTAACCTCAGACCCTGACCAATAACCCTGACCCCAAATGTTTTCCCCTGATTCCTAATTCTGACCCCTCATTTCTAATTCTGACCCCTAAACCTGAAGCCTTAGCCTGACCCCTAACCATGACACCAAACCCTATTCCTAACATTTCTGAGCACTAAGCCAAAAAATAACTTTGCGTAGGCAGGTGCTGTATTGCATGAGAGGTGTCTGACTGCTCCAATTAAGCACAGAGGCAAAGATACATTGGATATAGTAACTCTCTGTCAGATATAGTAACTCTGTCACATATAGTGACTCTCTGTTACATATAGTGACTATCTATACATTTGCCTCATTCATTCTGAAGAACTGACTGTCTAAATGACTTTCTGTCTGACCGCCTGTCTGACCACTTGTCTGACCGCCTGTCTGTCTGTCCGACTCGTTGACTAACTGACTGAATATCTGTGTTTGCAGTTGGAGCTGACGGATGGTCAGGAAGTCGTGGTGTACGACCAGAGTTCATCTGACCCCATGACCCTGCCCTCAGATGCCTTTCTCACCGTCCTATTGGCCAAGCTGAAGAAGAGCTTCCCCTCGGTTCACCTGCTTTCAGGTTAGACCCACTTGGCCTCCTAGACACACCCACTTGGCCTCTTAGACACACCCACTTGGCCTCTTAGACACACCCACTTGGCCTCTTAGACACACCCACTCGGCCTCTTATTTTTGGTGTTCACCAATCATTGGCCATTGCTAACCCAACATTTACACATTTACTCCTTATAACTTTACCTTAACATTACCTTGGTCAGTGGTTTTCAAACGGGAATCTACTAATATAAATTTTAACTTTACTGAGCAAAGGTTTTCCTTGGAACCTTATGAACTGAGGAACGCTCATTAAATAATCGTTGTATGGTAAGGCATGGGTGCTGAGATGAAAAATTACCACAATTCAACAGTTCTTCTTTTTGTGGTAACTGTCAGATTGTCTAATGGCTCAATGAGGTAGTATCGTTTCTGATATAGTTCCTGTTTCAATGTGTATGTACTCAGAATGGAAACTCCCTAAGTCCCCTGTGTGTGTGTGTGTGTGTGTGTTGGATCCCCTTCACTAAAATGAAACATAATACTGTTGAACTTCTCTAAGAACAATTCCCTAGTAATATTACCTCTATTCTGACCAGATTTCGGTACTTTTGACATTAACCTGATATTACGTCAAAACACCTTATCAGAAATCATGAGATTAGACATTGAAACGAAATTCATGCAAGTTGGAACAGCCTGTGATTTAAATTGCTAACTTAGATTTTCTGAGTGAGAATCCGTTTGTGATTTTGGTTTCCATTAATCGCTGTTATGTCATTTTGTTCTTAACAAGATACACAATGTAAAGTAAAGATTTTGATCCTTAATTTATTTAGTTAATTGAGACCTGATGTGTGATTTAGGTGTTCCCTTATATTTTTTTAGCAGTGTATATTGACAAAGAATTGCAGGTTGCTGCAGTGTGTGTGTATGTATGTGTGTGTTACACTAGCATCAGATTAAGGTTTAAAAATAGAAGCTGTGACATTTTATCAAATATTGACACGTAATATTTATTAGTAGCATATTCCACTGTCTGACACATGACTCTGGTGTGATCCAATGTTTGACTTTTATTTTATTGCCTGGAAATCCCTAACAACACAGGAACCTTATCTCTACCAACTAAGCCACACAGGAACCTTATTTCTACCAAGAAAACCCCATAGGAACCTACGCTCTACTAAGACAACCCCACAGAAACCTACGTTCTACCAACTTAACCCTGCAGGACCAAATTACATCAGAACATTTGATTATGATTGTATTTCTTGTTTTGTGTCTTTCTTTAGGTGGTTTCACCGAGTTCTCTCAGCTATTTCCAGGTCTGTGTGAGGTTAAGGCTCTTCTGTCATCGTCCTGCTTGGTACCGTCCTGCCTTTCTCAGCCCTGCCTTCCCCTCAACACCTCTGGTCCGACACGCATCCTACCACACCTCTACCTGGGCTGCCAGAGAGACGTCCTCAATAAGGTGTCATATATATTAACATGTCATATATACACCCTGCCAGAGACAAATTCGACAATGTACCTTTTATACAATGCCTATAAAAAGTATTCACCCCCCTTGGATGTGTTCCCCTTTTGTTGCTTTTGTACATGAAATCATGGTCAATATAATTTGTCTTTTTTGACAAGAATTTGCAAAAAAAGCTTCTTTCATGTCAAAGTGAAAACAGATTTTTACGAAACTAATGTCAATTAATTAAAATTATATAGTGTAAAATACGTTTTTGCATAAATATTCACCCCCTTCAAAGTGACTGACCTAATTCAACAGAGGTCCAGCTAGTTGATGCCAGCAGCGTCACAATTAGTGAAATGGAGTTCACCTGAGTGCAGTTTGATGTGTGTCAAGTGATTTCAGTATAGAAACACCTGTGCCTGGGAGGTCCAGTCTCTGGTTCATCAGTATTCCTACTACAATTGCAACATGAAGACAAAAGAACACTCCAAGCAACTCAGAGAAAAGATAATTGAAAAGTATAAGTCAGGAGATGGCTACAAAATGATTTCCAACTAACTGGACATCCCATGGAGTTCAGTTAAATCCATCATTAAGAAATGGAAGGAGTGTAGCACTTGTTCTAATCTGCCTAGAGCTGGCCGTCCTCACAAACTGAGTGAACGGGCAAGAAGAAGACTGGTGAGGGAGGCCACCAAGACACCTACGACTCTGAAGGAGTTAAAAGCTTCAGTGGCTCAGATGGGAGAGACTGTACATACAACAACTGTTGCTCAGGTTTTTCACCAGTCGAAGCTTAATGGGAGAGTGGCAAAGAGAAAGCCACTGTGGAAAAAAACTCATATGAAATCTTGCCTGGAATTCGCGCAAAGGCATGTGGGAGACTCCAAGGTCAATTGGAAGAAGGTTATTTGGTCTGATGAGCCAAAAATTTAGCTTTTTGGCCATCAGACTAGACGCTATGTTTGGCAAACACCAAACACTGCACATCACCACAAACTCACCATCTCCACCGTGAAGCATGGTGGTGGCAGCATCATGCTCTGGGGATGCTTCTCAGCAGCAGGCCCTGGAAGGCTTGTAAAGGTAGAGGGGAACATGAATTCAGAAAAATATCACCTGACTCAGTCTGCAAGAGAACTACTACTTTGGCAAATTTTGGAAATGTATTTTCCAGCAAGACAACGACCCCAAGCATACAGCAAAAGCTACTCAGAAATGGTTCAAAGACAACTAGGTGAATGTTCTGGAGTGACCAAGTCAAAGCCCAGATCTAAATCCAATCAAGAATTTGTGGTTGGTCTTGAAAAGAGCTGTTAGCTCTTCCCAATCCCCGAGCAACCTGACAGGGCTTGAGCTGGTTTGCAAGGAAGAATGGAGCAAAATTGCAGTGTCCAGATGTGCCAGCCTGATTGAGACACATCCACACAGACTCAGTGCTGTGATTGCAGCAAGGTGCATCTACTAAATATTGACCTGAAGGGGGAGAATATTTATGCAATCATCTACTTTACCTTATATATTTTTATTTAATTGACATTATTTTGTAAAAATCTGTTTTCACTTTGATATTAAATATATTGTTTTGGCAAATTCCTGTCAAAAAAGCCAAATGAATTTGACCATGATTTCATGTATAAAAGCAACAAAAGAGTGAAAAATCCAAGGGGGGTGAATAATTTTTATAGGCATTGTATGTATATTATATTATAATATGATAGTGGATTTTATCTGCTAAAAGACATGGTGGATCTTATCTACTGTTAGACATGGTGATGGTGGATCTTATCTACTGTTAGACATGGTGGTTGGAACTTGTGCTGTTATTATGTTCCACAGTAACAAATTTTAGCTGTGCAACATTTTTACCTCCTCTACTCCCCGTCCTTCTCACTTCTACTCTTCTCCTTTCTCCTGCTCCCCCGTCTTCTGTCCACTGCAGGAGCTGATGCAGCAGAATGGCATAGCGTATGTTCTGAACGCCAGTCACACCTGTCCAAAGCCGGACCACATCCCAGAGTCCCACTTCCTGCGGGTTCCAGTCAATGACAGCTTCTGTGAGAAGATCCTGCCCTGGTTGGACAGATCAGTGGAGTTCATAGGTCAGTAATGTGGTGTTGTTTAGGCCGATTCTGAAAGGATGAGGACACAGCTGTGTAAAAGAAACGTGCAGATAGGTGTGTACTGCTTTGTGAGGCCTCTACACTCCCAACTCTCATTGACAGCGTGATTGTTGTTCAAAACAGCTGTTTTTTGTTGTTTTCAACAGAGAAGGCCAAAGCATCCAATGCATGTGTGCTGGTACACTGTCTGGCAGGAATATCACGCTCGGCAACCATTGCCATTGCCTACATCATGAAGAGGATGGACATGTCACTAGATGAGGCTTACAGGTGAGGCGTATACCTACAGGTCCACAGGCCTAACCCTAACCATCTGGACCACAGGCCTAACCCTAACCTACAGGCCTAACTCTAACCTACAGGCCTAATCCTAACCTACAGGCCTACAGGCCTAACCATAACCCACAAGCCTAACCCTAACCTACAGGCCTAACCCTAACCTACAGGCCTAACCCTAACCTTCAGGCATAACCCTAACCTACAGGCCTAATCCTAACCTACAGGCCTAACCTACAGGCATAACCCTAACCTACAGGCCTAATCCTAACCTACAGGTCCACAGGCCTAACCCTGTATGTATTCTGGATGTAAATTACAAATTGTTCAATACGTAACACGTATAAAAACATGTAAGGGAAATGGGTAATATGAAGGGAAACCCAACAAATACATGTTTGGGTTTGCTGACCCCTCATCTTATGGGACAAAAGGTCTTACAAAAATTCCACAAATATTTTAACACATTTTATATACGAAATATATGTTGTGTATGAATCTGCAGTCTACTAATCCTACAGGACAGGAGGACTTTTGTTTTTTTTATAAAATCATTAGTATTGATTGAATCCAAAATCTGTATGTAAGGTAAAATATTAAAGTTCACATTTTGAATGTAATATTATATAATAAGAAACCATTTTCTGTATGGACAAATCTATAGAAATGTGCATTCTTTGTGATATTGTGTAATTAGGATCCCTTTCTTACATTTTTCCATAAAGTTTCCACAATTTTCAATTTACATGTGATTACAAATTATTGTCTGTAGATGAAATTTTTTTTACTCTCATATTTGTGTGTAATGCACTTCAGATCCCCATTTTAAAAAATGAATCCATATAACCTAGCCCATTCCAGCCTTGTGTAGGTCTTCAATCTTGAAAATGGGTCGTTGATGGGTATTCCAGCATCATATTGACCCAAAACACACGGCCAAGGCAATAAAGGAGTGGCTCAAGAAGAAGCATGTTAAGGTCCTAGTGTGGCCTAGCCAGTCTCCAGACCTTTATCCCATAGAAAACTGTGGAGGGAGCTGAAGGTTCGAGTTGCCAAACGTCAGCCTCAAATACGTAATGACTTGGAGAGGATCAGCAAAGAGCAGTGGGACAAAATCCCTCCTGAGATGTGTGCAAACCTGGTGGCCAACTACAAGAAACTACTGTGATTGCCAACAAGGGTTTTGCCACGTACAAAATCAGCAGGGGATCAAATGTTTTTTCCTCCACTGTATCTATTTCTGATGCATTACCTCTGTTGTTGATGCAGTATGTTTGTCTTTGAAATGCGGTATATCTGTATTTATGATGCAGTATCTCTGTTTCTGATGCGGAATCTCTGTATTTCAGATGCAGTATCTTTGTTCTTGATGCAGTATCTCTGTTTCTGATGCAGTATCTCTGTTTCTGACCAGGTTTGTGAAAGAAAAGCGACCCACCATCTCTCCTAACTTCAACTTCCTGGGTCAACTGCTGGACTTTGAGAAGAATATCAAGACTCCTGGAGGGGCAGAGATCAGGGGTGTCAAAAGCTCTGCCCTCCTCCATCCTC
Source organism: Novumbra hubbsi (assembly GCA_016801125.1). NCBI lineage: Eukaryota > Metazoa > Chordata > Actinopteri > Esociformes > Umbridae > Novumbra > Novumbra hubbsi. The sequence continues at coordinate 8,993 of JACXGK010009237.1, forward strand.
ACCCCCACCTAGAGCAGACTGGTCAGGGTAGCCGCCCGGACCCTACCCTGGCCCTGCTGGAGCCGCTGACCCTGCCGTGCGTCCTGACAACCTGGCCCCCGGAGGAGAGGCTCCTGGCCCAGGCACTACAGGGGCTCCAGTTGGACAAGGGAACGGAGGACAGTGCCCGGCTGAAAAGATCCTTCTCCCTGGACATCAAGTCATATGGGGAGCCAGGAGGATGTTCTAGCTCCCCCCTCAGGTCATACCCCCTTCCTGCACCCAACCCCCACACCGGAGACCAGGAGTATTATGTTCCTTTGTCGGGCTTCAAGGAGCCTGCTAACATTAGTAAACCCTGTCAGTTCTCCCCGGTGGAGGAGGTGTCTGAGCAGAGCACCCCTGAACAGAGCCCTGACAAGGAGCAGGTTGACAGCCCCACAGACTCTGCTGCTGCTCCTCCTGCTGCTCCTGCTGCTCCTGCTGCAGCCTCTAGTACCACCACAACCTTCATTAAAAGCATAACCACCAGCACCACTACTAGTACCTCCAAGCAGCCCAGCCACTCCCAGGCCTGCTCCCAGGAGCTCCACCAGACCCCGGTCTCGCTCCACCAGACCACCGGCTTCCTATTCGGTCTGTCCCGTTCCCAGCAGCACCTTTCCAAGCCCGCTACTAACCTCGGCTCCGCCTTGAAAGGCTGGCACTCTGATGTGTTATTGAGTCCTGTCACGGTGTCTTCAGGGGGATGGTACCTCTCTGAGTCACACCGCTTCTACTCCACTTCTGCGATCCTCGGGGGCGGGCCCAACCTCCTCGGGGGCAGCAGCTTCGCAGCGTACAGCATGAGTCAGGGGTTTGAGGAGGTGCGGCGGCGAGGGAGGCAGCGGAGCGGGGACCACGGAGACTCACGGAGGAGTTGGCATGAGGAGAGCACATTTGAGAAGCAGCTGAAGAGGAGAAGCTGCCAGATGGAGTTTGGAGATGGGAGTAGAGGAGCAGAGAGTCCGTCCAGAGAGGAGGTGGGGCGGAAAGTGGGGAGTCAGAGCAGCTTCTCTGGCAGCATGGAGGTCATAGAGGTTTCCTGAGACACTTCAAAATGGCTGCCTAAGCACTCAGTCAGTCCTCATTGACCTGAATGGAGAGGGCCCTTCAATGGAGACTCTTCCTATAATCTCCACATCTCCATCACTGACCTGACTGGAGGTGGCCCTTCTATGTAGGCTCCTCCTATAATCTCCACATCTCCATCATTGACCTGACTGGAGGTGGCCCTTCAATGGAGACTCCGCCTATAATCTCCACATCTCCATCATTGACCTGACTGGAGGTGGCCCTTCAGTGGAGACTCCTCCTATAATCTCCACATCTGCATCATTGACCTGACTGGAGATGACCCTTTTATGGAGACTTCTTCTATAATCTCCACATCTGCATCATTGACCTGACTGGAGATGACCCTTTTATGGAGACTTCTTCTATAATCTCCACATCTCCATCATTGACCTGACTGGACGTGACCCTTTCATGGAGACTTCTTCTATAATCTCTACTTCTCCAACATTGACCTGACTGGGGGGGGGGGGCTTCTATGGAGACTCCTGTAATCTCCATTTCTCCAGCAGGTTCTAGCAAATGCTCAAATCAGAGCTGTCCCATGTTATGTTATTAAACTTATTATCAACCTTGACCGGGGGGAGTTGAACCTTGAACTGTACAGTTTACATTTTAAACTGCTATATCCACGGTATGTGTAAATGTGTTCTCACAGATGGCCTTAATGTAGGTGACCTCTGACCTCTGTCCTGTGATCAGGATGACGAGGTGAACTCTAAGTCATTGATTCACTAAGTACTGAGCCAAACTTAGTTACGTTTTGTTTGGATGAGTATGTGTTGCTCATCATTTAATTCTTTGAATATTGATGATTGTTGTTGCGTCTGATGTATGTAGCACCCTTGTGAATCCTTACAGAGCCTTTATTAAACCGATATAAAGTCCTATGAATCGCTACAAGGCTTTATGAAGTGTTGTGTTGAACTGGATCAGAGACATTTTGTGTGTTTTGCAACCTGTTTGCTATGATGTAACTGTGTCAAATATATATTTTTATAGCTAACTGACATTGAGCAGCGAGGACATGTTGTTAAATTATCCCCAACCCTGTTTAGAGAACCGGTCCGACAGGCATATCCAGGTGAGGGTCTCTTACTGAGAGGCTGGAACTCTTGTTCAAATACATTTAGATTTTAACAAAACATTTGTCTCAAATGACACCCTATTCTCTATTTAGTGCTCCCCTTTAGCATCCTATTTCTTGTGCTTCCCCTTCTTTACCCCTTATTCTCAATTTATTGCACTACTTTGACCCCCTATTCTCTATTTACTGCAGACCCACAGAGGCAGACAGACAGCCAGGCAGGCAGACAGGCAGACATTAAGCAGATGGACCGACAGAGAGGCAGACAGGCTGACCTACAGGCATACAGACAGACAAATAGACAGGCAGACTTACTGGCTGGCAGACAGGCAGGCAGTGTAGAATCACTGTCCACCCTCATCTCCATTTAAGCAAAAGTTAATATTGCACTAATGTGGTTTCAGAATAGTTTGATCTGAAATTCCACAGTTTAGATTTTTCTAAACAATCACTTTTGATCTGTCAAGCAAGCGATGGGTGGAGGCTATGTAAAGGAGAGACAAATGAATGTGATGCTCAGAGGGTCTAACTCAGGGTTGGAGGGACTGTGTTTGCCTCTTGGTGACATCATGTCAAGTGCTATCAATTATCATTGTTCATCAGGAAGAGCTTAGTTTTTATAGCAATCTGATTATGTAATGCTGATGACATGTAATATGTTACTATGTAACCGTGGTAGTAAACGACAGAGGAGTTACTGGATGAAACATTTTGGAATGTTGTTCCTCCACTGCAGATCTGTGATCAGATCACCACCCTAGCTTTGTGCATATCCTGCCCATATTAACAGGACCTTGCTGATTGGCTGGCTGGTTTGTCTACCGTTATCCACCCGGGTTCTGCTTATCGAATATGATTGAAAGTATAGAAATATAATAAATAGAACAGGAGTTCCCATTCAAGTGAATGACTCATCCATTCAATTAATTCTGTTTCTGTGAATTTAATCTTATGTGCTAAAATCATGATGAATCAAGATAGATTTCATGGCACGTTATGCAATTAAAGGAGCGCTTTTGCAGAAGGAGCAGTGGGACTGATTCAAAGCCATGCTGGACCAGTATATGTGAATGAGATGCAGTGCCTTTTGCAAATCCAAGGCCAACAGGTGTATAACTTTTGGTAAACTACGCCTAGCACTCTTATCTAATCCAACAAATGGTGACTGCCTGGTCCTAATCCGGTCTTCTGGGTAGTTGTTATGATTTTGGATGACTTTTTAATTGGATACCTGTTATTTTCTATAGAAGAAGACTGGAGAGGTAGTGTGTTTTAGCGGGAACTGCTAGATGTGTTCAGGAGGTTCAGAATACTGTTCTCACCAGCCAAGAAACATCTTGTGTTCTAAATGGCACCCTATTGCCTATATAGTAATGTATGGTCCAGTTAAACACTATAAAGGGAATAGGGGCCTTGGATAAAGTGTAGAGAGTTAAATAATGAAAAGGTTATGAGGAATTGCTATGAAACATGACCAGAACGTTGAAGATTGGTCACTATAGAGATGTGGTTCTAATTGAGATAATTTATAAGGGTTTCGTAAGGGTTCTATAATGGTTCTAATCTGAAGACAATAATTCCAAACTTTGTTATATGTTATTCAATAAAATCCATTAATTATTAATTAGGTTGATTGATCACTTAAATTGATGAGAACAAGACTGACATCATGCTGTTAGAAGATGGTACTGTGTGCATGTGTGTGACAGAGGGGAAAAATTTGAAAATCGGTCTGTTTTGGAGTTGTTTATTTTTTCTATAGTTATTTACTTTTGTTAGCTTTACTTTTGGCAATGTGCACATTTGTATGAAACAGTTGTCTGAATTATGAACAGTAGATGTATGTGGACTGTTGAATAAAATCGGAAACGGTACAAAACAAATTATCTTTTATCACTGGTCTATTCATCTAATGTTTGTTGGGAGATCTGCAAAATGGATTCTGTAATCCTAATTTCTTTAACCAGATTAAGATTGATCTGGTTGTTTATGAGCTGTTAAAATAGTTTAGGATCAACTAAAGTTCAAGTTCTTGGGATATGGCTTACCCAACATTTCCAGTTCAATGAACCTCACTTGTTGTCAGCACATTACCCATCCTACATGTTCGTCAGTAAAAACCAGCACAGCCGTTGGTAAAAGGAAAGCGGTAAAATAACAGCTCGTGTGCTAACGAACAATTTGCGGTAGAGGGCATCCGTGCACTTACTGCGCGTGTAAACCGGAGGACAGAGGTAGAGAACTGTGGAGGGCGAGAGTAGTTGGTGATAAGGGGGTGCGGCAGGGTGGAGAAGGGGAGAAGGAGGGAGGAGAAGGGGTTGAGGGAGAGAGGAAAGGTGGATCTCATCGGATGAAACGGACCACACCGTTGCAAGGGAAGCAACGTTGAAGTAATACGCTGTCCTACCACTTCAGTCAGATCTAGCGCGACTTCTCCGCTGGTTACTGGAGTTGGCCTGGATACCGCGACCCAGAGCCATAGAGAGACATTCTCTATACGGTTTTGCCGCGACCGACTGATCAGAGGTGACAGAAAACTACAACCACTGCTACTTCACTACAGTCGTGCTATTGTATAACTCGGGGCAACTAACGAGGATTCTTCTGCCATGCGGTAATACCGAGGGGTAAAACAGACGTCCTTAATAGGTAAGTTTGACTGTACATGTGTCTCTATTTTCTCACACAATAAGCACCATACCCGTATATGAAAACAGCTAGGCTAACATGTTCGCCTAATTCGCCGTTGCTTAGTTACAAACCGTAGCAGGTAGGCTATCAAAGCGCCGATGACAATATTAATATACATTTCTTGGTTTATTATTTTGGGTCAACGAAGTGTTTATTTTCCAGGTGTGTACTATTTGGCTGTGTTGTCGGTGCCGCTTTACGATGGCAATACAACTTGATCCGAAAATGAAGGTTAAGAAACACCACACCGGACGCATTGGATGTCACTGGAACAAATCCAAAAGAGACACATTTTTACTATGAGGTCTAATAAAAACTTAGTGCTATTGCTTATCAAGCAATTATCAACTAGGAATAATAAATATTGATCTTTACTGCCGAATTGATGATCGAAATATTACAATTAGGCTCAAATAATATAATTTCTGTGAAGACATAAAAATATTGACTATAGCGTCCTTTGTTGGGTATCGGTACTGTAATCCGGAGACAGCAGAGTGGGTTTATGCGTGGTGACCGGGGTGGTAAGCCATAGTGAAGTATGTTTTATTAACTCCATCTGCGTATTCTTTGAACAAGCCCTCTGTTGTCAGTCAAACAGGTACATTGCTTACATTTAAATATTTTCTCACGGATTAATATTTATCATATCTTATTAAATGAAAGACAAATACACTCTTAATAATAATTTAAATATAGCCCAATCTATTAAATAGATTAACATATTGAACAGACTTTCAAAGCACTCCAATATGTAAATGATCTATTTGCCAATAGGACTGATTCTCAATCAAATCCAAATAAAGTAGCCTTACCTACTGTATTGTTTCTGCCCATATTGTACCGGAAACATCAGAAGTCCACCACAACATTTCCCTCTAAGCTCTGCCGGTCTGCTTGCCTCTGCCGATGCACCCTGACTAGACATTATTTGACCACCTTATCTTCTGTTGGCTGTTCCTATCCCGTGCCTGGCACCATAACCGTGTGCCATTAGGAATCTGAAAGGTTCCCCCGAGGTCCTGGACTGCTTTGATGTGGAGCTAAGTCTCCATAAATGGCCCCAACCTTGACCTTTAGGTCAGCTCTTTGCCTACACATTTTGTGCTGCCATCGATTTGAACCGGATGTTCTCTACTGACTGTCAATGCTCTGTATGTAGTCATGGTGACCACTGGTGTCATTGTAGCACAGAGCCCCTCTACTGATTGTCGATGCTTAGTATGTAGTCATGGTGACCACTGGTGTCATTGTAGCACAGAGCCCCTCTACTGATTGTCGACGCTTAGTATGTAGTCATGGTGACCACTGGTGTCATTGTAGCACAGAGCCCCTCTTCTCATTATGGAGGAACCACCAAGGCAGGGTCAGATAGAGGTCAGACGTTTTTAATAGGCAAGCAGTTCATTAGAGCACCTCTCCAGTGACCCCTTGATAATTGCTATTGTGGGGCAATCCGGGCCTCATCCTGCTCCCCCAGGTACAATTAGGTACGCCAGAGCCCTGTTACACAACTCCTCTATCTATTCTCTCTCGGTAAGTCTCTCTGTTCTCTCTCTTGCCTTCCTTCCTCTCTCTCTCTCCCTCTGTCTGTGCTGTGTTGACATGACTGTGTCTCTCCCTCTGTCTGTGCTGTCTAGACATGACTGTGTCTCTCCCTCTGTCTGTGCTGTCTAGACATGACTGTGTCTCTCTCTCTGTATGTGCTGTATAGACATGACTGTGTCTCTCTCTCTGTCTGTGCTGTCTAGACATGACTGTGTCTCTCCCTCTGTCTGTGCTGTCTAGACATGACTGTGTCTCTCCCTCTGTCGGTGATGTATTGACATGACTGTGTCTCTCCCTCTGTCTGTGCTGTCTAGACATGACTGTGTCTCTCCCTCTGTCTGTGCTGTGTTGACATGGCTGTGTCTCTGTTAGACTTTTCTGTGAAATATATTATTGTCTTCTGTCTGTACCCCAGCCCTCAGATTAGTTTTTTTAGTCACTCTCTCCAGAAGTCTATTCCCTTTCTAGGTCAATTTCAACTGTTTTTACTAAATGTTCCCTAAATTCCTGTTTAAACTGGAATTCTGAAGGACTTTCCCCAGGGTCAGATTCCCCTTGTTTTTGTTTATTTAGATTGATTGGGCCAAACCAAACCGAACACAGATGCATCATAGTGATCAGGTCAGCTGGCACCGGAACCTTCCATGTGAACATTATGTTTGGCCTCTGTCCACCGGTCATCCATGGGGTCGTGACAATTCCAGCAGGGGTATTTTGGGGGTATTTTTGGATGTTCCCAGACCTTAGTGTCTGCTGAGGTCAACAGTAATCTTGTCCCTTGTGAGATGTGGTGTGTTGGTCAGATCTGCTGGACCAGCTGTGATGGCAGAGTGGAAGAACCTCACACAGATCCCTATGATCAGGTATGGTTTTGAAGAATTAATTATAGCTTGATCACTCAAACACATTTTGCCCAACAGCACACACTCCTGGGTTATATCCAGGGTGACAGAGCTTAGCTGAGGTTGCACTGAGAACAGACAGTGACAGCTTAGCTGAGGTTGCACTGAGAACAGACAGTGACAGCTTAGCTGAGGTTGCACTGAGAACAGACAGTGACAGCTTAGCTGAGGTTGCACTGAGAACAGACAGTGACAGAGCTTAGCTGAGGTTGCACTGAAAACAGACAGTGACAGAGCTTAACTGAGGTTTCACTGAGAACAGACAGTGACAGAGTTTAGCTGAGGTTGCACTGAGAACAGACAGTGACAGAGCTTAACTGAGAACAGACAGTGACAGGAAGTTCTCTCCTCCCTGTATTTTTTAAGGACAACGAATTCTGTGGGTATTGATAGTTTTCTTCAAATTCGTTCCCCATCATTCCATAAATCCTACTTCAAAACAGATGGTGCTAAACTATGTTCCTTCCAGTGTTTTCTTTTCAGTGTTTTCAGTGCTTTGCTTCTGCTGACGTTAACCAACTTAAAGACATTGGGTTTCTATGCCTCAACAGGCAATAATAAACCATTGGACAGAGCTAATGTCGTTTCATTCCGTTGGAAGCCTGCTGCTGCTTTGTCTGTTGTCATGGTGATCCACTGTTCTGGAATACCCTGAATGATGTGATCTTTAAAGAATTAAGTCTTGTCAAACTGTAAGACACAACATCTTGTTAAGGGTTGATTAAATATCTGCTGTCCATTCCTAACTTTTAGCATAGATCCTCACAGGATGTCATTTGACTGTATCCATACCCTTATATCGTGCTATGGATGTAAACATTCCATAAAACACGGCCATTCAAATTGGCCAAGAGATGGCTTTCGTCCATCAGTTCTTCGTGGATGTAGTCCTACAAGCTAGCAAGCCAGCTGTTGCAATGCCTGTTTTAGGTTCAGAAGGCTTAATGTTGAGGGGAGGGAAAGAAGTCCAGACCATCAGACACATTTGTCTTAACTAGTTATCTATGAAATAAAGTACTTAGCCTGATGGAAATTATAAATATTTTCCTGTGTTGTTTCTATAAAAACACATCGTTTTCTCCACATCACGTTGTTCCTCCTAGCCAACGTTGCCAGACAGGTCTTAAAATAGCGATATTGATGAGGATTGATTCAGGCCTTTGAGTCTTTTTGTGTCTGGTGTTTTATTTAAAGGGCATGTTGTGATAAAGCGTTAAAATAACAGCTGTGCAACATCATACCACATAATTTATAATAAGTGGATCAGGCAGATATTGCACTACTCAAGTAACATCTCTTATTGACCTTTTTACATGCTGTCTTAAAACATCCAGTGTAAATTAATTCTGTATTCCAATAATAGAGGAGGGAGTCAGTTAGCAGCAGTTTCAGTTTGGATACTATAGCTGTGTCTGGTAACACAGACGTCCCTAACCAGGGATACTATAGCTGTATCTGGTAACACAGACGTCCCTAACCAGGGATACTATAGCTGTATCTGGTAACACTGACGTCCCTAACCATGGATACTATTGCTGTATCTGGTAAAACAGACGTCCGTAACCCTGGATACTATAGCTGTATCTGGTAAAACAGACGTCCGTAGCCCTGGATACTATAGCTGTATCTGGTAACACAGACGTCCCTAACCCTGGATACTATAGCTGTATCTGGTAACACAGACGTCCCTAACCCTGGATACTATAGCTGTATCTGGTAATACAGACGGCCGTAACCCTGGATACTATAGCTGTATCTGGCAACACAGACGTCCCTAACCCTGGATACTATAGCTGTGTCTAGTAACACAGACGTCCGTAACCCTGGATACTATAGTTGTATCTGGTAACACAGACGTCCGTAACCCTGGATACTATACCAGTATCTGGTAACACAGACGTCCGTAACCCTGGATACTATAGCAGTACCTGGATAGTGATTTTCCAGTTGGCCTGTAAAAGGTTTCTATTTGTCCCCTTATCTTGCCAGGCCTTGAGGCAAACACACACACTGACCCTGATTGCTGTTGAAAACCCCTTTGTTGCCTCTTATTAGAGCAACGAGACCTCTGGCATCTGGCCAGAATATTGTTAACCTTAACCGGGCCGGGATAGACTGAGTTACAGTGTGAAAATGAAAGGCATGTTCATTGTTTTGATTATTGACTGCCTCCTCCATGCTGGATCACTGAGTTGCAGAACAGAGTTTAAACAGCCTTCTATTTTTATCCTCCTTTAGGTCATAACATAGCGTTTTATAATTTGGTATAAGGTCTATTACCTTGTAAGAGACCGTTCAGACCGTACTTCTCTCTCATCCAATCTAGTTAGGTTCCATGACTCCCCCCATTCATTGTCTGTCCCCTCAGTCTCTGTCTGAGATGGTCCGTAATGTTATAAGAGTCTCTGTCTGAGATGGTCCGTAATGTTGTAAGAGTCTCTGTCTGAGATGGTCCGTAATGTTATAAGAGTATCTGTCTGAGATGGTCTGTATTGTTGTAAGAGTCTCTGTCTGTGATGGTCTGTAGTGTTGTAAGAGTCTCTGTCTGAGATGGTCTGTTATGCTGTAAGAGTTTGTGTCTGAGATGGCTTGTAATGTTGGAAAATGGCTGAAATATAACCTGAAGTACACAGAAAAGATCTCTATAGTAGTGGGAGTTTATTGCCCACTCTCAGGTCCAGTATCTGCTCTATGCAAATTATTTAAGTTAATGTCTAATTAAGCAAACTCTCAATTATTGATTGATCGAAGATCTAAATCTTGACTAGCTGATGCTAGCATCACTCAAACTAATATACATTAGTAAAACTATATCTTACTCAGCTAATAACTACACCTACATGTGCTAATTCAAAAGATCCATTATTATTAGATATTATTCCAACAAATACACCTCACAATTTTATAGCTACTGGGTTATTTGCAAATGACATTAGCGACCACTGCCCTACTACTGACCATATGCACTTTTTGAGCAAGCTGTCGTGAATAGGACTAGGATCGTATGCCTGTCATTAGTTGCATGACTACCAAGGAAAGAAATCAGGCTGTTAAACTAGACTGCATCCAGTCCGAGCCATTGGAGTTGGTTAAAGGGGTCCCGCAAGGTACTATATTTGGTCCATTATTGTTGATTATAAACAATATTGGTATTAATACTTAGGGATATGGCTAGATGATAAACTGTTAACTTGCGACTCATCCACACTTAAACTGCTAGCTGCTGCTTATCATTGTGCACAGCATTTGCTATGACTGCCTTTTCCTCTTAAGCTCCTTGCTTATGAAGTCTGCAGACCAAACCTAAACTGGGGAAATTAATTAACGTTTTTTGTTTTCGTGTTACTTGTAACGGCCTTGGGAAATGCAAGTGTATGTGCTATCAGAGGAATAACCTCTGAGTGAATGTAACAATCTGCTGAACTATTTGCTTTAAACATTGATGCAGGGCACTACATTGATGTATAAAAAACAAGAATTGCTTGTTCCTTGTTAAAATAAATGTTTAATAATAATAAAAATTCTATAAATTGAGGTTGACTAGGCATTTTGCTTTTAGTTTCTATGCCCCTCTTGGCCCGATTCCTCACATCAGTACCATGGGAATGTTTGGTTAGTGTGTTTGACTGTAAACCAGCTCCTATTCTAGTGGTGCTATGGCAACCATTACTTTAATGAACAACTCACACAAGTATTCAAGAAGAAACTTTTTCAACGGAATGATGCTAAACTAATATGGAATTCCATGAAAAGCAGACTAGTGTTGCAGACTAGTGTTGTAAACTAGTGTATTGTAATGAATTAAGGAGACCAGATAGGATCCAAATGTTTATTTTAAAGAACACAGAGGACGTAATCCAGTGAGATATCCAAGGCAGGGGTCATAGTTAAGGATCCAAAAGCAGTAGTAATATTAGTGGGTGGCACAAACAATCTATCTTTCACAAAGTTCTGATGGGAACCCCCAACTTATGTACTTTTGCTGGGATGAGAGAACAAGACACAGGTGATCATAACAAGACCCAGGTGATCATAACAAGACACAGGTGACCATAACAAGACACAGGTGACCATAACAAGAC
>JACXGK010009238.1:0-20391 GCA_016801125.1 Novumbra hubbsi
CATATATTGTTAATCCATGTATTGGTGGTCCATATATTGTTAATCCATGTATTGGTGGTCCATATATTGTTAATCCATGTATTGGTGGTCCATATATTGTTAATCCATGTATTGGTGGTCCATATATTGTTAATCCATGTATTGTTGGTCCATATATTGTTAATCCATGTATTGTTGGTCCATATATTGTTGGTCCATGTATTGTTGGGATATATATTGTTGGTACATATATTGTTGGGATATATATTGTTGGTACATATATTGTTGGTGCATGTATTGGTGGTCCATATATTGTTAATCCATGTATTGGTGGTCCATATATTGTTAATCCATGTATTGTTGGTCCATATATTGTTGGTCCATGTATTGTTGGGATATATATTGTTGGTACATATATTGTTGGTACATGTATTGGTGGTCCATATATTGTTAATACATGTATTGCTGGTCCATTTATGTTGGTTCATGTATTGTTGGTCCATGTATTGTTAATCCATATATTGTTGGTCCATGTATTGTTGGGATGTATATTTTTGGGATATATATTGTTGGTACATATATTGTTGGTACATGTATTGGTGGTCCATATATTGTTAATACATGTATTGGTGGTCCATATATTGTTAATCCATGTATTGTTGGTCCATATATTGTTAATCCATGTATTGTTGGTCCATATATTGTTGGGATATATATTGTTGGTACATGTATTGCTGGTCCATTTATGTTGGTTCATGTATTGTTGGTCCATGTATTGTTAATCCATATATTGCTGGTCCATGTATTGTTGATACATGTATTGTTGGTAAATGTATTGTTGATACATGTATTGTTGGTAAATGTATTGTTGGTCCATTTATTGTTGGTTCATGTATTGTTGGTCCATGTATTGTTGATACATGTATTGTTGATACATGTATTGTTGGTCCATGTATTGTTGATACATGTATTGTTGGTAAATGTATTGTTGGTCCATTTATTGTTGGTTCATGTATTGTTGGTCCATGGATGGTTAATCCATATATTGTTGGTCCATGTATTGTTGATACATGTATTGTTGATACATGTATTGTTGATACATGTATTGTTGATACATGTATTGTTGATACATGTATTGCTGGTCCATGTATTGTTGATACGTATATTGTTGATACATGTATTGCTGGTCCATGTATTGTTGATACGTATATTGTTGATACATGTATTGTTGGTCCGTATATTGTTGATACATGAATTGTTGGTCCGTATATTGTTGATACATGAATTGTTGGTCCGTATATTGTTGATACATGTATTGTTGGTCCGTATATTGTTGATACATGTATTGTTGGTCCGTATATTGTTGATACATGTATTGTCGGTCCATATCTTGTTGGTACATGTATTGTTGGTCCGTATATTGTTGATACATGTATTGTTGGTCCGTATATTGTTGATACATGTATTGTCGGTCCATATCTTGTTGGTACATGTATTGTTGATCCATGTATTGCATTTTAGGAAAGATGAAAGACACAGATTTTATCAATTATGTACTAAATCAATTAATTAATGCGCTATTGGTGCCAACTTTAGAGCAGTTGCTAGGATCAAATATTTCAAAGTAACCGTGAAAACAACCCTTGTGCCCTTAGGAACATGAATATTAATCTTTGACTTGTTTATTTCAGGTTCTAAAATATTCATGGTTGTTTTTGCCACATCAGAAAAGTGGAACAAATTTCCCCCTGATAACCCAATGAATGTAGCCAGTTGTCCTCCTAACATATCGATTGCTTCATTTCCCGTTTTGTTTGGTATAAATCTGTCATCGATGGGCCACTGCTTTGTAGAACTCTGTGCTTGAGCCCTGTTGTTGAAAAGAACCTGTAGAAACGCCATGTGTGGGCATTTTACTGTATCTTCACATGCGTATGGTTGCCTCTGCTGTTCCAGTTTACCAACAGAAACTCTTTTAGAAACCATTTACATAATTGTGTATGGATTTCAGTCCGCCATAAGGCTTCTGTTCCTGTTTACTGATTTACCCCGATCTACCCTGATCTACCCTGTTTTCCCGGATCTACCCTGATCTACCCTGATTTCAAGTGAAATTGTTTGCATGTCCCCATTCTGTCTAAAAGACGGAGATGAAGATATAGAACACTGTGAAGACTTCAAAAACCCCACAACAATGCAGAGGAATAGACAGTAGTAGACACAACAAAGAAACATCAAATACTCAGAGATTGAGTTGCTGTGAAAATGGGTCAATAGATGCATAAAAGCTTTTAAAAAATGTGTAAAGTTTCATGAGTCAGAAAGCGAGCCTTTGTCCTTACTTTTCACATTCATTAATTCCTTATTGTGTTTCACAGAAAATAAATCTCCCAGCATGCCTCATTGGTGGCACAACAGAGATTCTCCATTCCGTCACACCTGGGGGCCAATCACCTTCAAGACTTGAGAAGTGTAATACACTGCAAAGACATGGGACCTAAAACCATTACTTAGACAACCCTAACACAAATGTTTTTTAAACCAGTTTTCCCGGTTTCCAGCAGAAGCGTAAGGGGATGGAGGTGAAGTGTGGCAGCGACGGTGTCTTTCTAAACCAGGCGGAGCTGTAATTAGCTGTAATAGCTGAACGGCTGCATCGCCTCAGGGGAAAGGCGATGTCCGCTGCAAACCAAGGAACAGAAATGAGTCACCTTCTACTCAAAGATGATTCCTAATCAATTTCAAAGAGCTTAAAGAGGCAGCATTTATTCATTAACGCACAGTTGGATGATTAACTGAGTGCTTACTTTCGGTGATTGATCAGACGTTGTTTCTTGTTTGAAGGCGCAACCCATCAGAATTTATGTAGATGCTAAACTGATATTATTCATTTTCTTCCTTTGTATTATGTACTAATGTCTCCAGGCTATCTGATGTCTACAGACCGGTGTTGGCATCCACCCTATCACACCCAATACCCCAAAATATACCTCAAATGAACCCCTCAAAGTTCCACTGATCTCTAATACTTTGAACTGCGACCCCCAGTGTGACAAGCTTGCATATCCTCTATTTCACCTTGCAGGCAGATTTTACACAGATCTCAGACGACTGTCCAAACCAATGTCTCCCTCCTTTCAGTCTTTGCCAGCCCAGGGAACTCCCTCCGACGATCCAGTCCTGCATTCTCCCTAAGGACTGCGAGCTGAGCGACTGGTCGGACTGGGGCCCCTGCTCAAAGACATGCGCGGACCCCAACCCAAACTCCCCGAGGGGCCAGCGCTCCAGGTCCAGACGCGTGCTCCAGTTCGCCGTGGGGGAGGGGGAGCATTGCACTCCATTGGAGGAGACAGAGCCATGTGACACCGAAGGGGATGGAGTACCGCCATGTGCGAGGTGAGTGAGTCTTACTGTGATGCAAGACGGGCCCTGACCAATATGGTGCCCCCCTTGCAACGCAGACAATTTCAAGCAGCTCGTTTGGCGCCCCCATGGATGAACGGCGCCCCTATCATTTGCCTATTCAGCCTATGCCGAGGGCCGGCCCTGCTGCGATGGAGATGCTTGACTGTATTGGTCAGTGTCATAGTTTAACAGAAAGTGATTGATGCTTTTTCAATTGGATACATTTTTCTTTTCATAATTTGTAAAAGAACCCAAACAACAATTTGGAGGCACAAAGCTTGGAAGTGGGTTGGTGTTAAACAACAGGGTTGTATTTAAGTAGAGAATATGTGTTACACGGTGGCATTAGTTGGCAGTAACCTGATAGGCTGGCTTACAAGATATTTTCAACCAATTAGAACCACTAATTGTGCTAACCCCCCTGAAATCTACCTAGATTCAAACATTTATTAACAAAAGAAAACAAAAGAGAATATTGAGAAATATTGGCATTATTTGGGTTTGGTCCAGAAACAGAACACATTCAAATTGAGACAATGAGGACAAACACACACACAGCCTTCACTGAAATATTGCAACTACTACAGTTTCCAACCTGTGAAATGGTGAAAACACACTGTCTATCAAACCATTGAAATTCCATTTTTAATTTTTACAAAAATTAAAAGCAACAACTTTTTGTATTATTCATGACATGTGGGTTGGATGTAATTGGCCTGAACTACTTGTCAAACAGTCCCAGTTAGAGTTAATTTACATCTATTCCAAACTTGACAGCTGAAGCTTCAGTTAAAGTCACACATGTATTTTTATAGTACAGACTTGTCAGGTTTGCTTACGAAACCTTGGTCAGAAAGTACATGTGTTTTGGCAGCATTAAACCCAAGAATACATCTGTCTGTCACCATCACAGTT
Organism: Novumbra hubbsi; assembly: GCA_016801125.1. Classification (NCBI taxonomy): domain Eukaryota; kingdom Metazoa; phylum Chordata; class Actinopteri; order Esociformes; family Umbridae; genus Novumbra; species Novumbra hubbsi. The sequence continues at coordinate 4,300 of JACXGK010009238.1, forward strand.
ACACCTGGAGAACTACGGAGTGGAGCGACTGTAGAGTGGACTCGTTGCTAAGCCAACAGGACCGTCGGCGTAGCAACCAGACCGGCCTATGCGGGGGAGGTCTTCAGAATCGAGAGGTGTACTGTGTCCAGGCCAACGCAGAACTACTGACTTACCTCGGCAACCTCAAAACTAAAGATGGTAGGAAGTATTTTTAACATACAACATGTTGCTATAATGAAGCCTTTTCTATGCGCTACATTCCACTTTAACAAAGCTTTTTCTCTGTCCAACACTCCCCTTTAACAAAGCTTTTCCTATGTCCAACACATCCCTTTAACAAAGCCTTTTCTTTGTACACTACTCCCCTTTAACAAAGCCTTTTCTATGTACAGTACTACCCTTTAACACAGCCTTTTCTTTGTACAACACTTAACATTAACGAAGCCTTTTCTATGTACAACACTCCCCTTTAACAAAAACCTTTTCTATGTACAACACACCCCTTTAACAAGCCTTTTCAATGTACAATACTCCCCTTTAACAAATACCTTTCTATGTACAACACTTGCAAAGACATCCCCCGCGCATGATATCCCTCTATCAAAATTGGACGTTTGAACCCATTCTGCTACAGCGTACGGGAAAAACTATCCTTGGGATCTGAGTAACTCAAAATAAAACACCACATTTCTAAACAACACCATTTTAACCCAACTTGGTATCCACATTCTCAGAAGGTGTGTTGCAGAAATACCGTAGCCATAGCAGCACCTCTGTAGTGCCTCCTGAACACTGCATACTGCAGCAAGTAACAATACGAATGGAACTCCTTTAATAACAGAACCTGAGTGCATCAACTGTCCTTATTTGACTCCTACGCCTTGGAAAGTACACTCAGGCTCTGAGACTCACCTGTCAAGCCCACTTAAAGTCAATGCCAGTTAATAAGGAAGGATTCTGAGACTAAGCGTTAACAGTGGAGGTGGCTTGAGGAAACTATTAAGCTGTTCCGTAATGCGAGAAGCCCACTTATCTATTATACAAGGAGATTCTTCCGCTGTGATACTATTACGTGTTGGTGAAGTGCTGGCGGTATTCAGGCATGTTTCCTTGATGGGGAGGAAGTTCAACCCTAATTATGATGTAGAAACATTTAGATATTTATCTTGTTGTGACAGACAATGTATCTGACAAACCACAGGACACAAGAATGCAAACTATCTTATTCTGCCTCTGTCTTTCTCTCTGTCTCTTTCATTCTTTCTGTCTCTGTCATTTTATTTCTTCCTTTATCGCTTTTTCTATCTGTGTCGGCCTTTCTCTCTAACGGTCTCTCATCTCTATCGCTTTCTTTCTGTCTCTTAATCTTTTGCTCTTTCTCTCTGTCACTTCCTGTCTTTGTCTCTCTCTCACTTGCTCTTGATTTCTCTGTCTGTCTGTATGTGTACCTGTCTGTATGTGTGCCTGTCTGTCTGTATGTGTGCCTGTTTGTCTGTATGTGTGCCTGTCTGTATGTATGCCTGTCTGTATGTATGTATGTCTGTCTGTATGTATGTATGCCTGTCTGTATGTCTGTCTGTCTGTATGTATGCCTGTCTGTATGTGTGCCTGTCTGTATGTATGTATGTATGCCTGTCTGTATGTATGTCTGTCTGTCTGTATGTATGCCTGTCTGTATGTATGTCTGTCTGTCTGTATGTATGTATGTATGCCTGTCTGTCTGTCTGTATGTATGCCTGTCTGTATGTGTGCCTGTCTGTATGTATGTATGTATGCCTGTCTGTATTTGTGCCTGTCTGTATGTATGTATGTCTGTCTGTATGTAGGCCTGTCTGTATGTCTGTATGTATGCTTGTCTGTATGTCTCTGTGTCTGTCAGCCTAACTGGTCCTTAAAACATGAATCCACATCATTTCCTCATGCATGTGGGAAAAACATATTGTCGTTAAAGATAAATGCATTCATTGAACGGGAACATACTGCTGATGTTGTTGGAGTGTGTGTGTGTGTGTGTGTTCCTACTGCTGATGTTGTTGGAGTGTGTGTGTGTGTTCCTACTGCGTGCCTGCATGCTTGGGGTGTGCGTGTGGTGGTTGTGGGTGTGAAGCGTGTGTGTGGGTCGGAAAAGTGTTCTTATCTTCCCGGAGCAGGATTTCTCTTCCCCCATCAGTGGGTAATCTTCCTGGCTGCCTCAGACTGCCTCAGACTGCCTCAGTGATGTCTGCTGCCACCACAACTGCATGCATAAACTAAACCGCCAGGCCCTTAGAAGAACAGGTCCAGGTTCAGCCTGAATCCACAACGTAACCATCCAAGGGTGGCAAGTGCTAAGATCAGCGCAGAGGGGTCACTAGTCAGATCCTACTAGAGCACCTTCAATTGCACATTGTAGGATTGTAGTACCTCTGCAGTGTTTCCCACCCCTTGTGTTATTGTGCAAGACCCCTCACATAGCACTTAAAGCATTCCTCCACTTCCCAAATCCTCTCCCTGTCCAGCAGAAGTCTTGCTAATTGCTGTCTCTCCCTGCCCCTGCAGAAGGTCAGGTCCCAAACCAGCAGAAGCCTAGTGTTGCCCCTCTCCTATCCATCAGCTTTGAAATCACAGGTAGGTGCCTTTAGAAACCCCATCCGCCCCTCTCTGTAGACCTCACGCTGCTTGTCTTCTCCACCGTTGTACTGACCTTCCCCTCGGATAAAGTGCTGTTTGTGCGCATGCAATTACGCCTTGATGGATGATTCAATGGCGTTTTCATATAGCGGGTTGTCTTGATAGCCTCTCCATATTTTCCATCTCGAGTGCTGTAGATTCCTTTCTTCACTCGACATGTGTTTTCCCCTAAGTTGGAGGTGTAAACGCTTTAGAAATGGTCTGGAAAAGGACAACCTTTTTATTTGCCTGGCACGTTCGGCGCAGAGTGTCTGGTTTTCTTTCCCAACGGAATATGCAAAGTATACGCAAGATGTTTATCTCCCAGCACGCAATAAGCCACACTTGTATTAATTGTAGCTCTGGGGATGTTTCATTGTAAAAGAGGAGCAAATTTCGTAAATCAGTTATTTACGGCATTTTGTACGAAATCCAGTATTTGACTCCCAAAATATTTGTGAATCCGAATGATTCATTTTATCATGTCAAAGCCAGGCTCGCGTTTAATGTTGGTTAGAAAAGAAAATCTGTTTCATCTTCATTGACTCGATAAGGGGGCCAAGCTGTGAATTACCAGTTGGAGACTCGCACCCTCATCTACCCCGTTACTGTCAGAATTAGGTCGACAGGTACACGGGCAAACCTGGTCTCCACACCCTCATTGGTTAGAATGTGCGCTTGGGCCTTCATGTGACTGACTGCAAGCGACGCCCACAGATGATGCAATGTTCGGATCCCAATGTGGAGTGTCTGCGCTTGTGTTTGAAGCGCCTGGCATATGGCGGCAGATGTGAGCGCGCGTGTTCCCCTGTCTCCGCCCGTGCATCTGTGCCGTGCACGTCACCGGGTGTGTGTGTGTGTTTGGTGTGCACGTGATCATAAGCTCTGGCGGTGGGGTATCCATTAGCCGGCAGGGCCCTGGGTAGAGGGACCATCTGTTAGGTGAGGGGGAGCGTCTGGTGCTTCAGCCGGGGCCACCTGCAACGCATCGCCTTCCCAAGCAGCCTGGATGTGACACACTCATAAAACCACCCAACGACGTTCCGCTCCAGCGGTTATTCAAGCGCATTTGAGAAGCTCCGGAAAATTGCAGTTGACTTCACTTATTCCCCTGCCAAGAAAATCATGGAAAATGCCCTCCGTGTGAAGTTCCTTGTCAGGGATACGTTTCCCTTGTATACAGTTTCTAATTGGGAAAGGCCACAAAATGAGATCTTAGGACTCGAGGACCTTTATGGAATATGCATGAGATGATACTGATCTCACACCTTCGATGCGGCCTTCGTATGTATCTGGTGACAAGCTCTTGGCCTGTCGTCTTTGTTTTATGTGTTAGACACCATTGAAGGAATCATCAGAGCTCATTTATCACCCGGACAGTTTGCTTACAGTGTGACTATAAACAAAGCCGAATGGCAGGAATATTGCAGCGTTCATAGACTACAGTTAACCTTGACTGTGGGTTTCATGTACTCTCTTCTGGGACTGTGTATTGTGTCTTTCATTAATGTGGAAACAACCGTTTTTCCCCGTCTGTTCGGATTGTTCCACTACATTTCTATAAGCACGCACACTGGTAAACATTTAGGACACACGTCGTTGAGACGATCAATCAGCCCAATGGAAAATATGGTTCAAATGCGGTTAACCGATTCCAAAGGAAGCCTTCGTGTACCGCTGCCCTGTGTCATCAGTTCACATGTTTCCCCGAACGCCGTGTTTGTCTTTCATGTCCTCGCGTCTCGGTACACGCCGCATGTTCGCCATCACAGTAATATGAGGGTATCGGAATGCCTGTGACCGTACCGTCCATGTGTCCAGCGTCCCGCCCCGTGGACAGCAAGATGTGCGGCGGCCCCGTCCCTGGCACGTCCCAGCTGTGCCACGTGGACTGTCCCCTGGAGTGCGAGGTGTCCCCGTGGGGGGCCTGGGGGCCCTGCACCTACGAGAACTGCAGTGTCCAAGAAGGGAAGAAAGGTGAGACACCGTCACTGGGGGCCTGTCACACACGCCGGAGGACGCCTCCATAGAACTGTGGGACATGTCTGGACATGCCGTTTGTCGTTAGAGATTCATGTGATTACTATCTATCTATGAGTTCTGCACGAAATCGTTTATAATGTTTGCTGTTCAAAATTATATATGGTACAGTCTACGAATGCATACACTGCCTGTCTATATATTGGACAAATTGCCTATTAACTTATATCTACGGTATTATTCCCAAGTTTGGGGTTTAGGAATGTTGACGGACATTCTGAAGAGTTATTGGTTTCTGGCCATTTTGAGCCTGTAATCGAACCCACAGTTGCTGATGCTCCAGATACTCAACTAATCAAAATAAGGACAGTTGTATTGCTAATTTAATTAGCACAGCAGTTATCAGCAGTTCTAACATAATTGAAAAAGGGATTTCAAACAAAATTGCCATCGGAACACAGGAGTGATGGTTGCTGATCATGGGCTCTGTGCACGTCCGTAGATATCCCATTAACAATCAGCCATTTCCAGCTACAATAGTCATTTACAACATTGACAATGTCTACTCAGATTTACTCATCAATTCGATGATATTTTACTGGATAAAAAAAGTGCTATTATTTTTAGTAAGTGACCCCAAACTTTAAAACGGTAGTGTATTTATATGTGCCGTGTACATATTTAATTATACATGGTTCTGTAGGTGTTATTGTAGCCATGGTAATGTTCTCTTCAAAGAACCCGCTGGCATAAAAGCAGTATCTGAAGTGTGTGGGCGGGCCAACACCTACATGATAATTACTCATTGGCTCTTCACAATGAAATCCTCTCTTTTGTATCAATTTACTGTCAATTAGACCACAGCAGGAGTACAAGTCCTTACAATTAACCTGCCAATGAATTACCCCTTCTTAATACTATACTCAATTCCTTTCAAGTGGGCTGTTGAAGAGATAATCTGCCAGCGGAGAACAATTACAGATTTTACCTATTTCTTTCTGAGCACAAAGATAGACAACAGCTACATGTCTATTTTCACATGGATATGATTGGGATGTTCTTTTTTCTACGCAGGTTTTAAATTGAGAAAACGGGGGATTAGCAACGAACCGACTGGAGGACCGGGGAACTGCCCGCACTTGGTGGAAGCGATCCCATGTGAAGAGCCCACTTGCTGGGACTGGCGACTAGTCAGGCTGGATGAGTGTGTCCCAGACGAGGAGCTGCCGTGTGGTCCTGGGACACAGAGACCTCAGGTCCAGTGCGTCACCAGCCCCGGTGAGGAAGCCACAAAGTCCATTTGTTCAGAATCTAATCAAATCGCTTCTCAGTATATTGGATATTCCATGTTAATTTACACAACAATTACGTTTGGAGATACTTGCTACGGTTTGGTGTGAGTGGGAGCAGGATATTGGTTCATCGGTCAGTGCTCACGATAGTCCTCCGGGTTCCCGTGCTGAGGGAACCTCGGTTCTATTGTGATGAGGCAGTCAGGGTGTCACTCACTGAATGACCAATCACGTGTGGCCAAAGGTGACCCCTGTTCCCGCCCTGTTACTCGTGGGTTCACCGTAAGTCAGCGAAAAGCTGGAGACGACTGGGGAGACAATAGTGGTTAGACTCCCTGCCATTAATCATGGTTGTTAGGAGTTCCCTCCAGGCGCCCTCTCCCAGCCTACCTCCCCCCACCTTCTCTTCCGTAGCTCCCTGCCTAGCTCAGCATAGCCACACGATGCCCTTTCTCCCTTTCACTCGCTCAGCCTGGGCAATTAAACCCTGCGCCCACTGAAGTCTCTCAGGTCCTGCTGGGACTCCCCAAGCCCTGCTTCTCTGGGGCTTTACTGTAGCACTGTAATATGGAAGGCTGTTTGTGGAGGAGAAAGGCATCTGTCTGGGAATTGGTTTACATGTTTTATTTGTTTAGGTGGTTTCAAACGTATCTTGTGTAAGAAATGTGCAATATAAAAATAACATTTGATTTGTTTTGACAATTCCCGGTCAGGGAATTACAGAAAGATATCAAATGGAAGGAGGTTATAAACATACACAGCAACAGACATGATGACAGATACATACAGAGATATACAGAAAAGCAGAGAAAAACAGAGAAATATGAAGATATACAGAGACAGACAGAGACATACAGAGATAGACAGAGATAGACAGAGACATACAGAGAAAGACAGAGATAGACAGAGACATACAGGGATAGACAGAGACATACAGAGAAAGACAGACATACAGAGGTATACAGAGACATACAGATGTAGACAGAGACACTCAGAGATAGACAGAGACATACAGAGATAGACAGAGACATGTAGAGATAGATAGAGACACTCAGAGATAGACGGAGACACTCAGAGATAGACAGAGACACTCAGAGATAGACAGAGACATACAGAGATAGACAGAGACATGCAGAGATAGATAGAGACATACAGGGATAGACAGAGACATACAGAGATAGATAGAGACATACAGGGATAGACAGAGACATACAGAGAAAGACAGACATACAGAGGTATACAGAGACATACAGATGTAGACAGAGACACTCAGAGATAGACGGAGACACTCAGAGATAGACGGAGACACTCAGAGATAGACAGAGACACTCAGAGATAGACAGAGACATACAGAGATAGATAGAGACATACAGGGATAGACAGAGACATACAGAGAAATACATAGATAAACATATAGAGTGTTTGTTTTGTAGCACTATTGCGGCCAAAACTTGATTGCTTTGGCAATAGTGGTAACTACCCAGTAAAACACATATGGAATTGAAATTACAGAGACAGACAGACATAGACAGATATAACGAGATTGATGCAGACAGAGACCTATAAATACATAAAGAGACATACCATACATTGACACACAGAGACTGAAAGATAGCCAGAGACTGTTATACAGAGGCGGATTTGGACAGAGATGAGAGATATATTTAATAGATACACTTTAGAGCCACACAGAGATAGATAAAGGCCAGGAAATGGATTACTACTACAATAATAATGTGACGCTCACCTACATTATAGCGTCCTCTAGATACAGGAACTCAAGCAATTTATCAAAGCTCTTCTGCAACCTCATCTCACCTCACAAAGCACATATGCACCCGCCAGTAAAATGATTGTCCGGTCAGGTGATGTGATGTGTTCCTAGTTGCTCTGTGAGATGCACAACCTATTTTGTTCTTTTATGCCTTTCTTTACTGGCATTGATTGATTCCACCAGTCCCCACTGATGGAAATTGATTTAGCTTTTTGTTATGAATTCCAGCTATTTTTTCCCCCTCGAGATTTCGGCTCAATGTCTGGCCGCTGTACTTTTTCTTTAGAAACTGCCGCACACACAGCAAACAAACACACTCAATGACACAGTGACGAACAATATTGAAACCCCGCTGTCTATACCGAAAACCGCGAGTCGCCTGAATCCTAATTCCCAATTGAAGTCCTCCGTTGACAGCCCGTTCACATGAGCTGGGAACCGTTTGTGCCCCCACCAGTGTGAAAGTCGCTGGGTTTTCCTGTCTCTTTGCATTTCCACTCCGTCTCAGTTCAGTCTACAACGGTTTGCTGAGCAGTCGTCATAGGAACATCTTAATGCAGAGGCAGGACGATTGGTGGGTTTGAAGCTCAACTCCTCATAATCCTGAATTTAAACAACAAGTGTGGGAGGATACATATTACCCAGACAGGGCCCTGTCTGCTGTTCCTCTGGAACGCTGAGCAATGTCTCAAACTGTTCCTCTGGATCGCTGAGTAATGTCTCAAACTGTTCCTCTGGATCGCTGAGTAATGTCTGAAACTGTTCCTCTGGAACGCTGAGCAATGTCTCAAACTGTTCCTCTGGAACGCTGAGTAATGTCTCAAACTGTTCCTCTGGAACGCTGAGTAATGTCTCAAACTGTTCTTCTGGATCGCTGAGTAATGTCTCAAACTTTTCATCTGGAACGCTGAGTAATCTCTCAAACTCAGTTCTTTGCAAAAATAATATGTTGAAAGAACACACAGAATTTTGGAATTGATAATAAATTCATAAATCCATGAATCCTTACTATGTGGTTTAAATGTTTATGTTCCAATGGGGATTCCAATGGTAATTTAGCACTCCTGTCAAGTTAAGTTGAGAATCGGGACGTCCTTTTTTATTCATTGAACAGATTTTCCTTGATGACCTTAATCCAGCCATCTATCAAACAGCCACCAAAAAGGAACGTATGTGCAAGTTAAATATGTGCATTGAAACTGACAAACGTTCCAGGCCCCCGGTGCCGCAGTGGTCTATGGCATGTGGCCACAGCGCTGCTACCTCCTGGGTTTGAGGTGGGAGGTCCGGTACAGCTTGTCACCGTGTTCCAGTGGCTCGTTACGGCAGGTCTGGGGCCTGCGAGCTGACTCAACATTGTGATAACAAGGACCACAGCAGTCAATAGGATTCTACTACAGTTCTCACTGATTCGTGCCGAAATCGTAAAATGTTGCTTTGCTGCATTAAAAAGGGCATAATATTGTTTCGATAAAATACATTGATCTATTTTACGTAATTCAAACGTAATAGGGTGAACATGGTCAAACTCTGTGCTATTTGTCTGGCGGACGGCGGTGTCTCCTACAGTCTACGAAGAGCAGGCGTCCCGTGTACCCTGTTCCCTACAACAAATTGGATACCACGAAATTGGTAGACTGGGCGAAATGTAATTAAAGGAAAAAGAAATGTATTTGCTAACATTAAATGACACTAACGAAGGTAAATCGCCCACAAGCCCACCAGTCAAAGCTATCAAGTGTGGTGTGGCTTGCACTATAATCAGGATAATACAATTACAATGATGTTTGTCATTTCAGATCGTTTCCTGTAAGGAGTCCTTCCCTAAAGGTCTAACAGTACACATTCCTTGAGCTTGAGCGGTCCCTCCTTTTTGCTACGTAGGTGACATTGTGGATGCAGAGCTGTGTGGAGGAACCCCGGTCCCAGAACCCATCGTGTGTCTCGTGCCGTGCCCCAAAGACTGTGTCCTCAGTGACTGGACCTCCTGGTCCTCCTGCTCCCAGACCTGCTCCAGCAAAACCATGGAGGGGAAGCAGATGAGGACGCGCTCCATACTGGCTTACAACGCCGGCGAAGGTGGTTATTAGACTGTGTTCTGTGGAGGGGGTAATGTTCATGGTGGTGGGGGTGTTGTCTGCGTTCAGTGCAGGAGTCTTTCCGAGCAGCCTTTCATGATGTTTTCACCCTGTCTGTTTATTCTTGTCTGTCGGCTTCTCATTATATGAATTTCTTTGTATTTTCCTTTAACTCCCGTCAGTCACTGCAATGGTAGTGGCGTGGATCACAGTGATGGAGGGTAACTTTTGTGACTGACCCTAGATTTTAGCTACATTTAATCTTAGCACCGTGTTGATAGACGGCTAAATAATTTCATTTTAGATCTGCCAGTGTGTAAATATTTTACTCTAGCCTTTGGGCATAATAGGATTGATTCCACAGCGTTTTAGAAGGTCGCAGTAGTGTCAGTTGTTAAAGGAGCAGTGTTTTTTAGTAGTTGCTGTTTGTTCTGTGGTTGTGCTGCAGTAATTGAACTGCTTTAAATTGATTTATCATCATTTTCTTAATGCAAAAAGGTTAACAGCTAAATATCAATCTTTTCCAAAGGTCTTTCCAGAGTTCCTAAGTTTCCAGAGCTTTTTGGTACTTAAAATGTTTTTTCTTAAAAGTAACAGCAGTATTAGTAGTAGTACTGTTGGTAGCATAAGTAGTAAATTAGTAGTAAAAGCAGCAGGTTTGTTATTCACTGAAGTACTAGTACTAGCATTACTGACAGTAGCGTTAGTATTAAAAGCAGTGGTAGTTATTATTCATTGTAGTGGTAGTAATAGTATTTATTTGTCAGCCTATATATTTGGTGGGATTTGTTTTCATTGGTGTCCTACCAAGGTGGGAAGTCTTCTTATTAACTATGCTGTTTCATTATTTTGAGAGCCTGCTACTGACAAAAAGAAACTCCCACAAGATGCATATTTTCTTTTAGAACAGGGTTCCACCGTCTGTTTGGTGTTCCCATGCTACACTATGTCATAACTTAAGATGCATACTAAATGTAACCTCACTAGCTCAAAGACATATTCAATTATTAATTTCTTTCAAAGCTAATTTGTGAGTATATCAGCAAAGTGCTGACATTCATAAAGCTAACATTATTAAACCTGTGTTTCATAAGCAGCGTCATTAGCATTAAAGTGATTCTATTTATCCTATTGAGAGTGGACTGAGGTGGCTTCTCCATTCATAAATAATCTACTACTACTCCTTGTAGAATTGATAGATTTTCCCTCCGCTCAACCCCAAACTCTTTCTGACAAAATGTGCTGAAGGAGAGCTCTTTACAGGGTAATGACAACGGTTGCAAACTTGCAGATGCCCAACCCGTCCCGGGGAGTAGCTAGAACACGTGGCGGCTAGGAACCCTTATCCGGCCGTCTGGTTTTTACAGCCTTTCAGGCACAGTCCGGTGGCTGCTACCAGGATAAGAACCCGAGTTGCAATGACGAAGCTGCATGGCGATTCAGTGTCTTTGACCGCTATGCCACTCGTACCCCCACACCTCTTTTTTGGGGGGTCCGTTTGGGCCCGTGGCCTTGTTGGGTCTTAAGTATTGGACCTGCAAACAGACATGGTAAGTCAGCGATTTTAGCAGGTAACAGTCAGCCGAGAGGAGGCCTGTTCAGTTCCCATCAGGGTTGTATGTCTGAGTTGGCACTCCGCAACCAACAAGCCTGTGAACAACACTACTGCTGCTCATTACGTAGCCGGCTGCCTTTCATCTCAGGATGTTGCCAGTGTTGTGGAGGACTTACAGTCCCAGAATGCCCCTCCATCACTTCCCAAAGCCGTATCCGTCTGCAATTACTCTGAAGCACAGAGGGTTCTGATTCCCACGTTATATTTTCTCTGTCCTCTGCTGAGCAGACATGACAAAGAATGAGAGGGAGAGAGATAGAGAGAGGAAGAGAGGGAAAGAGGGAGATAAAACTGAAACACAGAATGACAGACAGAAGATGTGGGTTGAATGACGAGAAAGGCAGGGAGCGATATGGGATTTTTTTCTGTCCGTCAAAGGTGAAGAATGGGGATGTGCTGCTAGCAGGGGATGAATCCTGTGCATCTGATACGTGGCGGAGGAATCAAGATCTATTGTCAATCATCGTGGGGGGGGGGGGGTGTAAAAGCCTTTCAACAGCATCATGAACTGTCACTTTAACTACACCTCTCAGACTTTGATCAGATTTTTCATGGGTGTAGCATGGGGTGGTTGATCATCTGAAGCGAATGCCATCGTGTATCAAAGGCTAGAACCTGAAGCGAAAGCTCTTTGAACCTTCGCTCAGTAACATACTGCAGTTTCTTCATGCTCAATTCCTCTCCAAGGTCCACAACCAGCCCTCCCTTTCTGCCCGGGTGTGTCTGTAGGTGGGGAGATGTGTCCCAACAGCAGCTCCCTGCAGGAGGTGCGGAACTGCAACGAGCATGCCTGCACGGTGTACCACTGGCAGACGGGCCCCTGGGGCCCCTGCACGGAGGACCCCTCAGCCTCCACCCTCAACACCACCGTGGGCTCCAGGTCTGCGCCAGGCCTCAAGGGGCCCTGCTCCCAGGGCTTGCAGACCCGCAAGGTCATCTGTGTCCGGGTCAACGTGGGCCAGGTGCCACCTAAGAAGTAAGGACGTCCAAGCCCAACGTGTGTGTCGTTTGTGAGTGTGTTTATGCATGTGAGTGAGTGAGAACCGACTGAGAAGGCAAGTCGGGTGGTGAGTGTGCCGATTTGTGAGTCAGCGAGCAACCGGCTGACTGAAATGTGAGAGACAGTTGGGGAGTGAGTCCAGAGTGAGACTGAGAATGTTAGTCAGTCTGGGAGTGAAGTCCAGTGTGAGTCAATAACAGCTGACTGATTGATGAGGTGAGTCGGTCGGCAAGTGAGTCTAATTTGAGTCAGTGTGCAACTGACTGTCTGAGAATGTGAATCAGTCTGTGTTTGAGTCCAGTGTGAGTCAGTGAGCGACCAGATGACTGAGATGGTGAATCCAGTTTGAGATTAAGAATGTTAGTCAGTCTGTGAGAGAGTTCAGTGTGAGGCAGTGAGCAGCTAAAGTGAGTCAGTCAGTGAGTTCAGTGTGAGACTTATGAGTTGAGTCAGTCAGTGATTGACTCCAGTGTAAGTCAGTGAGACACTGACTGATTGTTAAGGTGAGTCAGTCACTGAGTGAGTCAGCAATTCAGTCAGTAAGTGAATTGTGTGTACAGTGAAATGTGTGTGAGCTATACTGCTAGTTGAAGAAGTGTATTATGTAAAAAGTGTAGCTATCAGTACTCAACAGGCGTATACAGATAAAGAGAACAACCTGTCATCCCAAACAGGCTAATTAACCCTGTCAGTTTGGGTCTGGGTAATTTTCTACTGATGATAATGACAGTAATTAAGTGAGCTTGATACTTTAAGGCAATTTAATCACCACAAATATGCCTACGGTTGGCAATGCGAGGCACACACTGTGGCCTCAAAGTGTACCTCCGTGCCTTCGGGTTTTATTCATAATTACTCCAAACTTGTGTTCCGGAGCTGCATAGTGTGATTTCTGCTTCATCGTCAAGGTGGAGAATGAATTGGTGCTGATTTCCTTTGCTAGTTGGGATTTTGTAAAATCCAGATATAATAACCGAGAGTCTCCTTTCCATTTCCACAGACCTGAAGTCATTCAAATGAGTGATTGCTGTCCGTGGTTCTGAATTTGTTTGTGTGTTCCGGACCATGATGGTCATAACTGCGTTCCTCCGGCATGTTCCTCATTCATGGGGCCCCTGTTCTCCTAGAGAGTATTTCCCCAGTCATCATGGATTAGGTTAAATCCGCTGAAGCTGCCAAAGGCCTCAAAAGTGTTGTCTCAATATGCTCTGTAATTCTTTACTTTAGTGGGCTAATGTGAGGTTGAATCCATGTCCTGTGGGCGCTGGGCTTGTCTCTATATTTGTGGTTTAATGTGCCGTTGTCCAATCTTATGGGAATATCTCTGTTTTAGCATAGAATTCCATGCAATGAGGCATCACAGTTTTTGGATTAACTTTGGTGTTAGAAGTGCCTTTGAGACACCAATTTGCACTCATTCAGGTGGGTCCCTCCTTGATCATCAAACAAAACGAATTGGAGAGAGAACCTACTTAAATCTGCCAGAAACAGATTTAACAAAATCATGTATACACATATACATTGATACATACAGTATATACTTTATTCCCTCAATGTACTGATATCCAAATGTATCGGTCTGCATGCCTCATTGCGACCACACCCATTGGGTTTTTTAGGGTTGAAGATCACTTCGTAGGCTCTCAGGGTCTAGCATTCAGCTTTTTCCCCACTCTGCTCGTCCAATGGGTTCAATGTCAGGCCATAGTCTGTCACTTTACAACCTCAGTTAGCTTGCTGTAGTTGTTGACCCGTTGACCTTCCATAGGGAATTTGATGTACAAAAACACCAGAACATTTCTGCAGACTATACCCCAGAATGATCAATGCTTGTATTTCATCTTAAATCATCTTTGCTTATGTCAATATTTTGGTATGTTTACAGATTAAAGTTGTATAAAATGTAATCACATTGACAGTCTTGGTAAATACGTGATAACATCTCAGCATACAATCATATCATGGATAAACACAATTAATTCACTAACTCTAGGGAAATAGCCCCTTTAAAAATCTTTCAGATGTCGTCACCCCGAGGTAGCCCAGCCAAACTCACTGGCTCACGGATACAGAGAGTGTCACCCTGCCTGAACTGCACTGTCACTTGACTGACACGGTTTCTGTTTGCTATATTCCCAGTGTTTCCCCTTCCCAGCATCCCACATGGTAGGTAGGTTTCATTAGCACTCCCCCAAGACCCCAGCAGAACAAACAAACACACATTTGCTTCGCCGGTGTGTGTGCAGACGTGCTTGAGTTCAGTCGGAGAGGGCTCAGAGGCGTCTTCACACCCCCAGGGGCTGTGAACCTCACGCAGTGTCACCACACAGTGTCACCACACACTGTCACCACGCACTGTCACCACACACTGTCACCACGCACTGTCACCACACACTGTCACCACACAGTGTCACCACACACTGTCACCACGCACTGTCACCACACAGTGTCACCACACACTGTCACCACACAGTGTCACCACGCACTGTCACCACACAGTGTCACCACACACTGTCACCACGCACTGTCACTACGCACTGTCACCACGCACTGTCACCACACAGTGTCACCACACACTGTCACCACACACTGTCACCACACAGTGTCACCACGCACTGTCACCACGCACTGTCACCACGCACTGTCACCACACACTGTCACCACACACTGTCAAAACCAAACAGAGAGCAGAGTCTCCCAGAGACAGGCATGTCAGTCCCTCAGATGCAATCTTCTATCATTGCCATTACGAAAAGAAAAAGTCCCGGCTTATTGATTCTGGCAATTTACATGGGGACTGGCGTCCGATGCGTTCTTGTAATCACACTGATGTTCATTTGGACCGTCCCGAAAGCAGATTAATGGTTTTGATAGTGTTTGTTCTGTTAGGTTTAAGCACGGTCAATCACGCAGTTGAGTACTAATGAGCGTTTTGTTTACTTGCCATCCATGACAGTAATGAAAAAGTTAAACGCAGTTGAGATTGGGGCCAGTGAAACTCATGAAGAGCCTGAGCTTTTTTTTACCCCCCCCACGTTTAAAAAATTGTGTCTATTTACTTTTGTACTTTTTGATAATGGAATTAATTAGTCCTTATCATTTAGCACCAGGCTTCATGCGCTATTGCTGCCCCTTAAAACGATGTGGGTTTCAATGGCATGCTTTGAGTTTTTTCACTCTCTGTTCAACCATATGCTCATTTTTTATCATCTTTTTCTGAACAGATTATTCGAGCGCTATTAGCACATATCAGAACAGAAACATTACCCTGGCAGACGCTTCATCATGATGTGCTGAGGGACAGGCTCTGAGGAAATGTTGTGTTTCTTCAACAAAAATCATTACATCTAAAGATCATTACGATATCAAAATGCTAGCAGCGAAAACAAGTCGGCTAAGCCTGATTTAACTGGCTAATCTGAGGAACAGTAGAGGAGGCCTCCATAACACAATTGACATGAAGAACCGTGCCAGCACTTTGTTCTCGCAATGCCCGGGCCTGTGTTGTTATTGAGATGGTCGTAGAATTTTTATCATCCAAATTACGGTGATACCTAGCATTACAACTGGCCTAAAATACATTCATATATAAAGAGAACAGTAGTAATACCTATCATTACAACAGGCCTTAAATACAGTCATATATAAAGGGAACATTAGTAATACCTATCATTACAACAGGCCTTAAATACTGTCATATATAAAGGGAACAGTAGTAATAC